>JANHZU010005510.1:276527-290479 GCA_032468055.1 Acrochordus granulatus | reverse complement strand
AGGCTGGCGGCGGCAGCGACCCACCCGACCCGACCCGCCGAACAGGCGCCGCGGGGGTCCGGCGCTCGATCGGCTGCGCCACGGAGCGGAGGCGTGGGGGCGGGGGGAGGGTCCTTCCCCGCTCCGCGACCCTGCTCCAGATGCTTCCCACGGGCGATGCTGCAGCCGCCCGGCTTGTCCCGCCCCCGCGGATCCCCCGATTGAAACTCACTCGCCCGGGGTGAAGGAACCCAGTCCGGGCCCCGGGGCGCCTAAGCACCGCGGGAAGGCTCGGCCGCCGCAGCGACTCCCCGAAAGCTCACCCTCGGCTCAGGGGGCTGCTGGGAACAGGGAGGTCCCCGATTAATTTAGGCCCCCCCCAATTCCTCCTCCTCCTCCCCGCTGTATTTCCTGGTGATCGCTAGGCAGAGAGAGGAACTTGGAGCTCTATGGTTAGGGGGAAGCGCGTTGCTTGCGCGCTCCTGAAGACGGGGGCGGAGGTGAGGAGGGGTCCGTTGCCCGGAGCTGGAGTCGAGAGGTTCAGGCTGCCGAGGAAGGGTCGGGCGAGCTCCCGCTCCGTTCGGGCTGGCCGCAGATAGCAGGGCTGTCGGTGCATCCACCTTAGATTTGGAAGATATCTCGGCTCCCGGGTTGAGAATAGCAGGTATGGTATGGCATGGTGTATGTTATGGTGTATGGGGTACGTTATGGGGTATGAGATGGTATGGGGTATGGTATGAGGTATGGTGTGTATGGGATGGGATGGCACAGCACAGCACGATATGGTATGGTATGGCACGGCAGCAAACAGCATCGATTCCCGTGGGACTTTTTGCGGAAGAGAAAAGGAGGGTGCACACTGCCTGAATTGTTCCCAGAGACTTCATAGGTGCTATGTGAGAACTTTTTTCTGGCCTGTGTCCTCTCCTGCCAAGTTTGGGAACTGTATATTCTTGCTCCCTTTCTTTTCCACATGGAACTGAGAAAGGCTTCTAGATGGGAGATGAAGTGTTTTCCGATTACATCAAAGAATAAAAATCCAGTTGGATTTTGAGAAGGTTTTGCAAAAATGTTTTGCATTTGCTACAAATCATGACCTGGATTAATGAGAATATACACAGACGTTTGGTATAACGTTGTTTTGTGCATCGCTGAGATAAACGTGTATCACTGAGATAAACGGTGGTGAACGCAAGGAGAGGCGGCAGCTAAAAATAATACAGATCTTTCTCTGCATACAAACAGTCGTGTAGGTAGAAAGCAAAGAGAAAGGCCAAAGGTAAAATAGCTCTGTCACTTGTGTTTTGTCTCTGTGTTATTCAGCTAACTCGATTTACCGATTTACCGTTTCATACAATTTTCTGCAACCTGTGTTCTTCAGATCAACCCTGGATTAAGCATTAACCTCAATAAACCTATGCTTGGGGAAACAAAGGAAAGGGAGAGGACATAGCTTCCCCCCAATAGCTATTATTCTCTTAACTCTTTCACTGCCATGATTACTTTCATTTTCAATAAATTTTTATATTTGCATTTTCCCCTTAAAGGTAAAGGTTTCCCCTTTCAATCGTGACTCTAGGGGGCAATGCTTATCTCTGATTCACAGCCAAGGGAACCAATGTTTTTTAATGCTGGCCACATGACTTCCACAGTCATGTGGCCAGCATTACTAAATGCCAAGGCACCTGGAATGCTGTTATCTTCCCACTGCTAGGTTGGCAGGAATTGGTGCAAGTAACAGGTGCTCACTCCATTATGTGGCAGTGCTTGGGTCTGGAGCTGCTGACCATCCAGCCAACAAGCCCCGCATCTTAACTGCTTGGCTACCATGCCCATTTTATTTTCCCCCTTATAACAATGTTATTAACAGTGCTTTAAACATATTGAAAATTTGCATTTTTCTATTGTTCAAGTTATTACAAAATTTGCTTATATTGCTTACTGCTATTTAATGTGAATTTTTTTTTAAAATAAGTTTATATTTAATGTAATGCTGGGGATGGTCTGGAAGAAAGCTGAGTTTTTAATCTGTCCTTAAAAAGACAGTTGCCTTTTTAAATTTGGTGTGTAAGATTTTTTTGCAATTTTACTACATGAGTTTTTAATCATTTAGTTCACCTCTAACATGTACTGAAACTTAACCATTATGACATTCAGCAGTGAAAGGTCCAGGGCCCTTGTTGGACTGTGCTTAGCATGTCATTTGGCCTTAATCTGGCCATGCTTCAGATGGGTAGAATTCAGTTCTAGCTAGCTTGGTCATGGGAATAGAAATCTGACACAATTTTCCAAGGCAATGAAAAATTTGGACCTTCAAAGTTTTGCATACATTATGACCCTTTTATGCTTGTTTTAATTAAGGGGGTTAACAGATTTCTAGGTTGTTTATTTTGCTTTTTAAGGAATTCACTGACCAATCAATCTGAACCTGATTTAGAAACAAGCAAACATATCTTACTTTCTGTCTCCCCGTGTTCTAATTAATCAATAATATAGCTGACCAATTAGATTTGGCCCTTGATTTTCCAGTTGCTACCTCCCTTCCTGAATGGAATACAGTGGAACCCTGGATTGCAAGTAACTTTGTGAGACGAGGAAACATTTTTAATAAAATTTAACTTGGTTAACGAGTGATATCTTGTAAGATGAGCATCACGCAATGAGCTCATGCAGGAAATCTCACAACTGAGATTTTTTCTCTCATATAGGCAGCATCCATGTGAGCATACTGTTTATGCTATTATGTGTACTTATGCGATTAAGTGTTTACATGTATGTATTGTGACCACATGTGTATTCGTTTTGCTATACGAACATATTGGATTAAGAGCACTTTTCCAGAACAAATTATGCTTGAATCCCTGTAACCCTATTGAGGCAGTTGCTATTTTTAAAAAATCTGAGAGGATCAAACCAGCTTTGATTACCATGGCCTAAATTTGCATGCCACTAATATATGTTTCTAAATTAAATTGTCACAAGTTAGTGTTAATTGCTGGGAAACAAATTTAGTGAGTGGGCTAATAGCATCTAGTTCAAGCTGATTATAGGCTTCCTGAAAAATAGCCCAGCCAGCCTTTGGGGGTTATGTTATGTTAGATCTTTTAGATCCAGCAAGAGTGTTCTTGTCTCCTAAACATTACTGTAATTGCAGTCCTACTTTCCATTAGATGGTCTTAAACCATATTGGCTGTACTCCTTAGAAAGGATGAGAGTTATAGTCTGACACTTGAAGGATACTGTCACTAGATTGGGAGAGGCTGATATAAATTATTTGTAAGATTTGCAGGATGCAGTATTTGTCTAATAGTGATTTATTTGGTTTGAGCTGTTCTCTCCTATTTGCCATCTTATTCTTAATTGTACTTGTTTTTATTAATTCTCAAGAAAACTAAGCTGTTACCATTCTTAAGATATAAATGTTGCTTGCAGGATAGAGTTCTAAGGCACTGGTATTACTTAACTGGGTAATTAAATATCTACAAGCAAACAACCAAGCACAAAGAGCACCAAGGGCTCCACAGTACGAAGAGTTGCTAATTGTTGGAAGAGGAATGAAAAGATGGCACTCAATGGTTGGTTCTCTGCATGAGAAGTTAAAAAGGAAAAAAAGCTGAGGTAATATTTTAATCCATTATAAGTCTGTGATCTGCAGGGATCAGCAACTCTTTATGGAGTGTTAATAAGGCTTGTCACTTTCTGATCTCTCCCTTTTCTGTTCCCCATTACCACAAACACGCAAACTTTCTCTGAACAACACTCTAATGAAATAAGTAACTGAGCCAGAGGTCGGTCCCAGGCTTCTTTCTTCTAAACTGGCGTTTCTTAAGATGTGGCTCTAGGACCCCTGGATGTCCGCCCAGGCCCTCTCAGGGGTCCTTGAAATCAGATCACTTTCCAGCCTGCGTTGAAAAATAACGCGGTGCTAAATTCTGATCCAGCAATTGCGAGGAGCGGCAAGGGCAGCAAAAGCATCAACTGCTGTTGTTAATTCGGCAAATGTGAATAAATGAAACCCAAACAAACAAAAGGTCTTTAGGGTCCTCTCTAATGTTTAAAAGTGGGAGGAGGAAAAAGCTGAAGAAACCCAGTTCCGGGCAAACCCGGCTCGCGTGACAGCCTTTGACGAAACCACCGCGAGCTTCTTCCCGAAGCTCTTGAGAGAGCGCTGCTTGAGAGCTCCCTGAGGATTGGAAGGCAGAGGGGCGAGGGGCGGGACTTATTACCATTCGCCGAAATTATTGGAGGATGTTCGTAAAAAGGGCCGGCTTTAGCGAGATGGGAGTGGGAAGAGGAAAGGGTTGACCCGCGCGACGACCTGTTGGCGGGGGTTGGGGTTCAGGTCGCTCTAGTTGTCATTGTCAGTGGTGTCCGGTCGCCGGGGGTGGAACTTCCGAGCAGCGGAGGGCGCGCGATCAAGTCGGTGCCGAGGCGGTGAGTGACGTTGCGGCCCGGCTGCCGTTGCGCCCTCGGGGGTCATTTGCTCGGCGAAAGGGAGCCGCCCACGCGACAGTTGAGGCAGCCCCCGTCGAGGGGTCTCGGCAGAGCGGGGTCCGTCCCTTGGCGGCGCCCCCTCCTTGCGGGCAACTCCCAGCGGCGCTCCCTTCCCAACTGGCACCCTCCGCGTGGGCTGGATTACAACTAACATCATCCCCAGGAAGTCTGGCGGGAAGTAATGGAAGACGCTCTGCGCCTGGGGAGCGTCGAGTTGGGAGGCCCCCCCGGGGTCAGGATTTTTCCCGACGCGTAGCTTGTTCCTCGTCGAAGCGTCGGCCCGAACGGTGCCGTTAAAAGCACGTTCCTATATATAGTAGCTCTTGGATGTCTGTCGTCTGCGTCAGTAGTCTTCCAAAATGTATGATGAGGGTGCCGGCAGGAGGGACTCCTGTCCTCGTGCACAACGACCTCTGTTCCCGATCAGCGTGCGGAGGAGGAATTAATTTCCTCTGCGGAGTGTAAAGTGTAAAGGCTGTGCTCTGAACTGTATGGGGAGAACCCCGTTAGTCTAGGGTGACCAAACATCAGGAGGAGTCTGAAAATACCTTTCAGACTAATATATGTGAAATACCTTTTCAGACTAATGCATTTTTGAAAAGATGCTGAAGTGTCACCAGAGTCCTAATTCATGGCCAGCACAGACTAACACCATTCTCCTGTGTCTACAATAAGGAACATCAGTTTTGGATGGATGAAGTAGAAAATCCATAAAACTTAGGAAACTAATATAGATATACACTGACATCCTTTTTCTTACCAAAAACCAACAGTGTGACTTTTTTAAAAGATTGGAAGTGAAAAACTCTCTACTGCACAGCCTACATACAACCAAGAATTATGCTATATCCTTTCCAAGAAATTCCAAAACCATTTTATCAGTATCCTTTAGAAGAAGTAAAAGTTAATCACCACTCTCTTAAAATTGTTAGTCTGAAAAGGTGCTCCTAGACTTCTATTTGGTTTGCTATTGCTGCCTTCCGGGATATTTTTCTCACTTTTTAATCTATAGTCCTAGGATTTCCTCGTATTCCATTCAAGTAATAACTAGGTGTGAATCTGTACAAATTTATTTCCTGAGTGCTGCTAGCTTGCTTCATTTTCATACTGGACTCACTTAAAAGAATTGCTATCCCATCTCTTTTCCCACCCATTTGTCTATCTGCCACCCAGGGCTACTAAGGTACAGCTTAAATGAGTATTTAGTGTTATTTCACAAATAATGGTGTTAAATTACGCTGTTCCTGGAAATTTAATTAGCACTTGGAGATAAGACACAGCATGTTCCTAAAAAGCTTCTTCAAGGTGAAGTTAACTCAGATGTTTGCTCACTGGCCATGTGGCTGGCAGTATCAGTCCTTGTATTCAACACACTGAAAGCTATCATTGTGTATAGAATTGTTCTACTTGGCTTTTAAAAATTTCTCTGCTTTTATTTTTTGGACCAGCAGAACTACTAATCCTCTTGTACTCAGCTCATATTAAAAATGCAAAATGCTAACAGTTTAAGTACAGCACTTTTAGTAGAGTTGCAGCTTATTATGTAACAATTTGTGATTGGCATGGTTATGTGACAAAAAAAGGAAAGTCTTGTACTGTATATTGAGACTGAAGAGTCATTGTTTTCCTTAGAATACCTTGGAGCCATTTTGTTGATACATGTAGGAACACTCAGCTCTCCTGGAAACAGTCCAGACTGCTTCTTGTTTATTAATTTCTCCTGGCTTGCTAATGGTTGTCTTGAAGTGTAGCAAGTTCTGTTTCAACTCATTCCAAATTGGAGGCAATGGCAATCTCCTGACAGTATGTTTACCAGGCATATGCATTAATTCTCTTTCTCTCCTATTTCATTTTTTCCTATTGTACAATCTTTGTTGTTCAGTTCTTATGTGGTTTGGTACAGCATAAAAATTAAATGTTCCTTTCTGATGCTATTGTAATGATCTGGGTTGCAGCATCAAATCAAATTTAAATCTGATCTGGTGCTACCAAATGTTTCATGTTGCTTGCAGCATAAAAGAGAAAAAAATGAGGTGATGGCTGTATTACAGTGACTATAATTCCATAGCCTCAAGGAATGCTTATAAACTGTCAGCTTGTGAACAGCTTGTTGCTCAAGTCTCCAATAGGAGAATTGTTCATTTGCATGCAGTATTATAAGGAATCTTTCTTTAGAATTTGGAACTTAAAAAAACAAGAATGATATCAGAAGTTCAATGTGCTGAAAATGTGGTTGTCAGAATAATAACTCTGCAAATAGGGGCATACTTGCAGTATAAGTGGTGTGTTCAAGTCCAAGTTCCAAAAATTAGGGATGGAAACAGGGCGTTTGAAGTATAAATGTTCATGAAACCAATGTTAATTACAGAATATAAATATCTCCAGTGAAGTATCATTGATTTTAGGGGGAACAAATAATCTAAATCACCCTTTTCCAACCTAGTATCTTTCAGATGAATTGATCATGCTGACTGGAAATTCTCAAATTTTTCATCCATTTATGATAACATTTTGTTTAAAAAAAGCTGAAAACAATAGTTGATTCCTGGTGATTATATGAACACAACTATGCAGTATTTTTGGCACAGTATAGTAAAGGCTTGTCAGTGCCTTTTTCTGGGATGTTTTCTCTGATATTTCTCTGATATTTCATAGTGGTCCCCTATCCTACTACCCTTAAAACAGAGTTTTTCCAGAGAGATTTTCAACAGTAAAAACTATCATATCCTAACCTAAAAGTAAAGGTTACCCTGCCAGCCATGACTGACTCTCGGGTGTGGTGCTCATCCCTGTTTCCAAGCTGAAGACTAGTGTTCGTCCGAGGACACTTCCATGGTCAGGTGGCCGGCATGACTAGACACCGAAGGTGCATCATGACTAGACACCGAAGGTGCATGGACACTGTTACCTTTCCCACCAGAAGAGGTAGAACCTATTTATCTACTTGCATGCTTTCAAACCACTAGATTGGCGGGAGCTGAGGCCTGCTGCATGGCAGCGCCAGGTCGTGAACTCGGGCTGCCGACCTTCCAGCCGGCAAGCTGAGCTCTTAACTGCTTGCGCCACTGTGCCTCTAGTATCCTAACCTAAAGTAGTAATTAAAATGCAGTATATAAACAATAAAAGCATAGACAGTGAACCCATATTTCAAATATTGCAGTAAATGATATATTACTGTATTAAAGGCTTGGGGAAGTAAAATAGCTTTACCTGGTGCCAGAAATATTCTAAAGAACCAGGTGTGCTTTACTGTGATGTGGAAGGTATCCTTATCCCTGAGAAGACTCACTACCAGTCAACCACTTGTCACATTTTAGCCTAAAAAAGCAACTGGATCAGGGCCTTTCAAAATTATTCTTAAGTTGCTGATAGAAATATAGTGGAACCTTGGATTGCGAGCATAATTTGTTCTGGAAGAACGCTCTTTTACCAAAGCAAAGTTTTCCATAGGAAACAATGTGAAGTTGGATGAGCCATTCCAAGTCCCCAAAAATATTCATTAAAAATAATTTTAGTGGAATTGTATGTAGAAATGATTGTCCCTAAGATCTGAAACAAGTAACAATGATTACTACACAATATAAAGTAGAAATAGAATAAATTAACCAGCATTTTAAGTTCAAAAAGAGTCTTGGCTGGTGTGAGGCAGAGGAGAGGTTGGAGAGGAGGAGGAAGGTGATTGCTTGGAAGGAGAATCTGCAACCTGAATCTCGGGAGTTCTTTC
This sequence comes from Acrochordus granulatus, assembly GCA_032468055.1. NCBI lineage: Eukaryota > Metazoa > Chordata > Lepidosauria > Squamata > Acrochordidae > Acrochordus > Acrochordus granulatus. Next base: position 282,282 of record JANHZU010005510.1, on the reverse strand, counting down.
TTTTGAATGACTTTCACTAACAGTATCAGTTTCACTCAATTTATGCTTTTTGGATTCAGTGTCCTCTTTTGACTCAGTGGAATGTCTTTTTAATCAAGTTTAACAAGGAACCTATCCAATGACACTTGCTTTTGTCTCCATTTGAGGATTTTGCGGAAATGTGACATTGCATTGTTGTTAAACAGATTCATCATTCGCACTGCTACAGCTTTATTTGGGTGGTGCTTTTCTACAAAATTTTGCACTGTTTCCCACATTTTGCACACCTCCCTAATCTCATTTGAAGTAAGGGATCCCTCCAACTGTTCCTCCTCCTCAGATGAGATCTCCTCCACAACCTCTTGCTATTGCTCAAGGTGCAGATCCATCAGTTTGTTCATAGTTAGCTCTTGGCTATGTTCTTCCACCAGGTCTTGAATGTCATTCACATCCACCTCCAGTCCCATGATCTTTCCCAAAGACCTGATTTCATTGACAAATTGTTCTTTTTTAGGAACAACCCCCTCAAAGTCACGTTCAAGAACGCAGTCAGGCCATAGTTTTCTCCAAGTTGAATTGAGGGTTCTCTTGGTGACCCCCTCCAATAAGTCATTTTCAAGGCCTGGAGGATGGGCAAGAGCAATATCCATAACCAGCAAGACTTTGAGTTGCAGATTCCTTTCTAAGAGATATTGCCTCATTGTAGGACCGAAGACCTTGTTGATCCATTCAACGAACAAGATACGAGTGACCCAAGCCTTGCTGTTGGACCTCCTCATTACAGTTAAGTGGCTCTTCTGTACCTTACTTTTCTTAAAAGCTTGTGGATTCTTGGAATGATACAATGAGCAGGGGCTTCATCTTCAAATCCCCACTTGCATTAGCACAGAACAAGAGAGTGAGATGGTCTTTCATGGGCTTGTGATCAGGCATTGTAGTATAGGTCCTTTTGGCATCTTTTTCCAGAAGAGACCCATGTCATTGAAGTTAAAAACTTTCTGCAGCAGGTAACCCTCGAAAATCACAGGACTTTCAAACTCTGCAACAAATGCCTCCGCTGCCTTAGCATATGAGCACGATGACTCTCCATGCCTCAGAACACTATGGATGCCATTTCTCCTCATAAAATTATCAAACCATCCCTAGCTCGCCTTGAAAGCTTCTTTTTCTGTCAACAGACCTGGCAACTTTGTTATAAGATCTGCATACAATGCCCTTGCCTTCTTGCAGATAATGATCTCGGTCTCGGTATCACCTGCTAATTGCTTCTCATTTATCCACATGAGAAGCAACTTTTCTACGTCTTCCACATGGCTGTTGATTTGTTATTCTCATGACTTCTTTCACTGTATTTAGCCCCTTTATTTCTTCTTTCTTCTTCAAAACAGTGCAAATCATCGACGTAGACTTGCTATAAAATCTTGCAAGGTCAGCCATGTGCACACGTCGTTCGTGCTTCTCAAATTATTTCCTTTTTAAGTTCTACCATAATCATCTCCTCCTTCTTCTTATTGCCTTCCTTTTCTCACTTTTTCTTCATGGGGCTTTATGCACACACACAATCACAATGCATGTAAACACGTACTAATGTAAAATACACATATTAGCGTAAACAGTGAGACATACACACTGATTGAGGACCAGTAGTTCCATGAGATTTCCCATGCAAGCTCATCACATGATGCTCGTCTTGCAAGTTATAACTCATTAACCAAGTTAAATTTTATTAAAAAATTTGCTTGTCTTGCAAAGCACTCATAAAACATATAACTTGCAATCCAGGGTTCCACTGTATTTGCCTTTCTTTGGGATGGGAATGTAAACAGAACTTTTCCAATCCTGTGGCCACTGTTGAATTTTCCAAATTTGCTGGCATAGTGAGTATTGTACTTTAACAGCATTATCAGCATTATCAGGATTTTAAAAAGCTTAGCTGGAATATGGTCACCTCTGCTAGCTTTGTTGTTAATAAATGCTTCCTAAGGCCCACTTAACTTTACAAACCAGGATGTCGAGATTTAGATCAGTGACCACAACATTGTGGTTATCAGGGACATTTATATATTACTAGTATAGGTCTTTTGTGTATTCTTGCCACCTCTTCTTAATCTGTTCTGCTTCTGTCAGGTCTCTACCATTTTTGTTCTTTATTGTGCCCATTTTTGCATGAAAGGTTCCCTTGATATCTCCAATTCTCTTGAGGAGATCTCTAATCTTTCCCAGTGTATTATTTTCCTCTATTTCTTTGCACTGTTCATTTAAGAAGGCCTTCTTATCTCTCCTTGCTATTCTCTGGAAATCTGCATTTAGTTGGGTGTAGCTTACCCTTCTTCCTTGCCTTTTACTTTCCTTCTTTCCTCAGCTATTTGTTAAGCCTTTGCTTTCTTGTATTTGTTTTTCTTTGGGATGCTTTTAATAGCTACCTCATGTACACTGTTATGCTCCTCTGTTCATAGTTTTTCTGGGACTCTGTCAGATCTAATCCCTTAAATCTATTCCTCACCTCCACTGTATATTAATAAATCGCCAAGGGTCGTTTTTGCATTTGACATCATATAAATCTCATAAAATCAGTAAGGGATATCACTGAGGTCATACCTGAATGGCATAGCAGTTTTCCCTACTTTCTTTAATTTCAGCTTAAATTCTGCAAGAAGAAGATCATGGTCTGAGCCATAGTCAGGTCTTGCTTTTACTGACTGTATAGAGCTTCTCTATCTTTGGCTGCAAAGAATATAATCAATCTGATTTCAGTATTGACCTTCTGGTGATGTCCATGTGTAGAGTCCCTCTTGGGTTGTTGGAAAAGTGTATCGGTTATGACCAGCTTGTTCTCTTGACAAAATTCTGTTATCCTTTGTCCAGCTTCATTTTGTACTCCAAGGTCATTCTGGTTATCTTTCAACTTCCTACTTTCGCATTCTAATCCCCTATGATGAGAAGGATTTTTTTTATGAGAAGGTGTGAATTCTAGAAGGTGTTATAGGCCTTCATAGAATTGGTCAACCTCAGCCTCTTCGGCATCAGTAGTTGGGGCATAGACTTGAATTATTGTGATGTTGAATGGTTTGCCTTGGATTCAAACCAAGATCATTCTGTTGTTTTGGAGATTGTACCCTAGTACTGCTTTTCACACTCTTTTATTGAATATGATGGCTAATCCATTTCTTCTGAGGGATTCTTGTCCACCATAATAGATATAACAGTCATCTGAATTAAATTTGCCCATTCCTGTCCATTGTAGTTCACTGATTCCCAAGATGTTGATGTTCAATATTGCTGTGTTTGTTTGACCATATCCAGCTTACCTTGATTCATAGATCTTACGTTCCGGGTTCCTATGGAATATAGTTCTTTACAGCATCAGCCTTTTCTTTCACCTCCAGACACATCCACAGCTGAACATCTTTTCAGCTCTTGCCCAGCCATTTCACTCTTTCTGGAGCTACTTGTAATTCCTTCCAATCTGAGGGGCTCATCTTCTGGCATCCTATCTTTTACCCTTTTGTTACTGCCCATGAGGTTTTCTTGACAAGGATACTGGAGTGGGTTGCCATTTCCTCCTTCAGTGGAATCCTGTAGTCCATTTTTCGCCAGAAGTCCAGGAATGCCAGCAACATCAAACACGGTCCTTGTTATCCTGGGCAACAACCAAGCCGGTATGGATTTCTGTAAATTACATCTCAGATTTTTTAGCTTTGTCTGGCTCCTCTGATGACATCTGTCCAGTATAATTGAACCTGTGGCATAGCTCTCATCTTCTTTGGACCACACAAGTCCCCATCACAGCAAAATGGTGCCTCACTGCAGGGCGGGGGGAAGAAGATAGAAGTTTTATAAATAAAATAAAATAACAACACCTGTCAATGATTTCTTATAGTTTTTTTTAAAAGCTTTTTTTAAAGAGTCACTCTGTGAGTGACATGGGCAGTCTTTAAGTCAGATAGATAGACAGACAGGGATGGCAACATATGGGCCTAAAAATATTGTTGCATTCTAGCTCCTATTACAAACTTAGTTAAGGGTGAACATGGGGAAAAGAGGAAAAGTAATGTTTACTTAAAGAAATTCCTGAGGGAAAGTTGACTTGGTGGCTTGAAATAAAAAAGCGTATCCTAATGATTTCCCTGCTTGCTGTTTTTTTTAAAAAAAATTCAAGCTGCTTTCCCCCTATGGTTATTGAAAGTGGGAGTGAAAATGAATGGTTGGTAAGGAAATAACTGACAACTTTTTCATTTCTTTCTCCATCAAGATCGAGCCACACATTGATATCTTTATACTAAAAAATATCAGAATAATGTAACTATCTACAATTATTTGGCTTTCATATTTATTTCTTAGCTGTTGCTGGAATAGAATTAAATTTCAGATATAAGACATATGTCACACTAAGCTGAGATTTTGAATAAACCATAGTGGTACATAATAAAAAGTAATAATGGATGGCCTTGCATGATACACTAAGGTCAAATAAACCTTATTAGGTCTGAATATGAATCTCACTATGACACCATTAGATAAAAGCTTGCTAGTTTTTGGCTGTATTTTATCTTAGAATGTCTATATTTTTTTTAGTTCCTAAATGCATTTGAAGAGGCAATCAGTTCTTCAGAACCAGTTCCAAGTGAAGAGCATATAAAGCTTTACAGAGAATTTCTTCAGAATTTATCAAAAGTAAGAATACTGTTAATATGTAAATGTGCGTGTTGACCATTTACCTATTTTGCTAATTGTTTTTTTATTCCTATTGAAAGTTTCCTCATGAGTCTTCTAGAATAAAGAAGGCCTGTAAAGAAATGATGATTTTCTATCCTGATATGAGTTATCCCCTGGAAATTCTTTGCTTACACTTCATTCAGTCAGGTAATTTGAATAGTTTTTTAATTTTATATTAATTTTTACTTATGAGTTTGTCCATTTTCCTACTCTTGTATCTGCCATTGTGGAGGGTAATGTTCTCTCATCAGATGTCTTGAAAATGTTCAGCTCTGCTACATTATGCTATTCAAGAAATTGCAAGGTAGAATTGACTAAAAACATTCCCATCTAACTTCCTTTGAAGATTTGAAAGGTTGGATTTAATTACAAAGATTGATCGGACAACTTTTTTTCTGTAAAGTGTTTACACTTTTTAATTTGCCTCAGTGTATATATAAGGGTTGGGGACACACAAAACTGGAAATAGTCTAAGAAAACAAAATATTTTTGAAAGAGAAGCCCAGAGAAAAGAAAATGGAAACTTATTTGGCATATTTTAGTCCTGTCAGATTTTAAAAAGAGAAATGAAAATTCCTGTGTGTGTACTAGGTAGTTTGACTGAGGAGGCCTTCGGTTGTTGTCAGAAACTTTTGGATATTGATTCAAGAAGCGGTCCAGCTCTTATTATTTTAGGGATTCGATCCCTCCAAGAAAAAAATTACAGTGAAGCTGAAAAAATGCTTACAGAAGGTAAGGGATAAAAGAAGGAAAATAGGTTAGTAATGACCATCCCATGTATCTCATGCCTCTTTGTTGTTCAATCACTCAGTCGTGTCCGACCCTTCGTGACCCCATGGATTGCATTACGCCAGGCCCCCCTGTCTCGCACTGCCTTCCGGAGTCTTCCCAAGCCCACGCCCATCACACTATCTACCTACCTCATCCTCTGCCGTCCCCTTCTCTTCCCTTCAGTCCTTCCCAGCATCACAGTCTTTTCTAATGCGTCCTCCCTGCGCATTATGTGGCCAAAGTACTTGAGCTTCAACTTCAATATCTGTCCCTCCAAAGAGCAATCAGG
>JANHZU010005510.1:260589-274408 GCA_032468055.1 Acrochordus granulatus | reverse complement strand
GTCTAGCGGAATATTTTTTGATTAAATTTTTTGCTCGTCCTGTGAGTTTCTCGCCCTGCGAGTTACTCGTCTTGTGAAGCACCACTGTATATATAAAAATATAAACTGAGAACTGAGAGATACAGCAGCAGATATGACAATGAGTTGACACTAAGATTTGATAGTTAATATCTATTATACTCCCTTGGCTGTGAATTGGAGATGAGTACCACCCCTTAGAGTTAGACATATTAAACAGGGGAAACCTTTACCTTTTTATCTAGTAGCATGCCTTAAATTTGCTAGATCTTTTGGGAATTGCTGGATTTTTAGCATTGTCATGTGCCCCAAAAAGTTCAGGAAAAGATGGGAAAACAATCTAAAAATAATACCACATTGATATAAAAAGTTTTCTAAATAGATTTACATAATGCCTCAAATTGTAAAGTTTGGATTTTAACATTCTTCTGTGGGGGGAAACTGAAGATTGCGGTTTCTATGAATAGAATTGGCATGAAAGGAGTTTCCCTCTGTATCATTATCCAAGCTCTGCTTTTTTTTCCTGCTGTTGTCACTACAGAGTAATACCACTCAGCAATAGAAATAGTCACCATTACTCGTCTTTCCTCTGCCTCTATGTAAGAGAAACGGGAATACAGGAAATCTTGCCTAAGAAGATATATTAGATGATCTTTCTCAAGCAGGTAGAAATTGTTCTTCTGAGTATACAAAGATTTTTGAAAAGAAAGCACTTAGAAATTTATACCAATGCTATGAACTGTGCAACATATACAAATCCCAAAAATATATATATTTTAGATTTTTTTAAATTTTGTATCTATTGACAGAAGTTCCAGGAATTGTTCCAATTCTGAAAATCAAATTGATTGCTTTTGTCTCCTGGTCCACATCAGCTGCTTTTTAGTTATAAATACAGCTGTAATAGTATTTCTAAGCCACTTTTCAACTTACTAAGGCCCCCAAAAGGAATTACAATTTAACTCAACAATACAGAGCATATTTTAAAATTATCCAGAATGAAATTAAAGTCTATTAGAAGCCTGACAAAACAGTGCATTTCTACTCACTCACCTAAAACTCATTGGAGATGAACAAAATGTATTTCCCTCTGAAATTTTGTATTTGAAGGGCATTTGAGTCTTGTATTCTCACTAATGTTCTGTAGCTGAGTACTTCCAGAACAGCCTCCTCTAATTTGCTGTCTTCCATATAGACTAAGATTGTTTCCTGCCTGCATTGCCTTTCCAAATTGCAGTCCTCACATGCTTGGAGAGCATCAGGTTAGGGAAGGATGTTTTTGCAGCAAAGAATGAGTAAGATGGGAAAAGTTTTTAAAGAATATTCATGATGCTTCTTGCCTTAAATGTGCAGCTTTGCTTCTAGAGAATTGGAAGATGACTTATCCCGGATATAAAGCAGATGGCTTGTAGTATTTTTATTGCTGTTTCTCAAGCTTCTTTAAGCCTAATTTTTTCTTCAGAAAGTTTGAATACTCCTCAGTGTCAAATTGCAATAGTCAAGCAGTTTCCAGTTACTCAGCTCTTAGAGAGACTGTGATGCACACTGACCTTGATTGATATTGTCAGCTGCTTTGCAATACAAGTTATTTAGTTGCCAGTCTGCAGCCAGGAAATTATCAGGAATCAAGGTTGACTCAAAGGTATCAAAAAAGAAAAGACCTTTGCTCTCCTGGTGCAATCTAAACTTACTAGACTAAAAAAATTCCCAGAAAATGTGCTGATTAGTTCACTGCTATGCACAGTTCATCTAGGAAAAGTTAGAAAAGAGTTGGTTTGTTAGAATATTTTTCTCCAATTTGTATGCTCTCCAGATGTGTGGACATCAACTTATAGAATTCTTAGCAGTAGCAAAGAAATTCTGGAAGTTAGAATTCTGCACATTTGTAGAAACACTTCTGAAGTTAGAGTATCAGAAAATGATCTGCCCGAAGAACTTCCAGATTGCTGTGTATTTCCTCTTGATAATTCTTGTTTGTCTTTTACAAGTAGAATAAAAAACTTTAGTTTTACAATTCCTGTGGACCTATATGCAAAACTTTCTGCATTTTCCTAAAAGATTTAAAGTTCTTGAAAGTTCTGTCTCTAATACTGCCCTGTCTAATTCCGTATTCTTCTGATTGAATGGAAAATGCAGGAGCAGTAATCCAAATTTCTTTTGCTTCTCTAACCCCATTTGGTACTTACCTTCCTTAATCCCTTTATGTGTCCGCTTTTGTGGCTTTCTTCCTCCTCTCTTAAACTCTCTTAGTTTAGCTTCTCTCTTGTTGAACACTAAAAAGAGAGAAATAGTTTTCTACCAACTTTCTTCTTTTCCTCAGGGATTGATATAAGACTTGCAGAGAACTGTTTTAGAAAGGCAACACATTATGCATTTCATTGGGAAAATAAACATTTTGGTCCTGTATGTAGTCTTTTCTGAATAGAAAGTCTTTTTAAAGCAATGTGGGAAAAAAGAAAATTTTTACCTTTAGGAACGTGCTGATTTGGATGTAGAAAAAATGGGATAGGATTAGATTGGTAGGAACAATAAGCAATAAACACAAGGAGCTTGATGATAAACTAGCTTTTTAATTTCAGTCTGTGTATTTCAGTTTATAAATGAAAGATGCCCTGATCTCTCTTGCTTTTAAATGGCAAATTCATCAGGTAGAGGTTATATAATGGTTATCCTGATGCAAATAGTGTTACTTGATGAGTGTCCTTAATTTTTTTCTCTTCTCCTTCTTCTAGGGAGCAGATGTCAATTGCATGCATGGTACCCTGAAACCACTACACTGTGCTTGCATGGTTGCTGATGCAGATTGCATTGAGCTGCTGTTGGAAAAAGGAGCTCAGGTAAGAAGAGAACAAACGTCTTGAAAAATCCAGAGAACCAATCAAGCCAGCGGGTTATAATCGAATTTATCAAATACTTTAATGGGATACAAGGGCAGTGTAAGGCTGGACAGTATTTTATTGTGCTATTGTGGGTTCTGAGGTTGAAAAATATGTATTCTCAAAGACACAAACTGAGAGGAAAAATGCTCTAATATGAAAAATCCTTCTGAATAATAATATTTTGCCTTGTTATACCTGAGGAAGAGGTATGATATTTCAGGAGTTTCAAATTCTCTTGAGATTTCTATTGTTTATATCCTGTCCATTGTTTTCAAATATTGTTTTATTTTTTTTCCTGTTACTTGATTCTGTGTTGCTGACATAGTTGTGTGTTAGTTTTTTCATCTGTTGCATTATGTATTAGTGAGTCTTCTTTCATAAATGAAGAACAAGAGAAAGTTTAATTCAGTGTAGGTTATTAGATTTAGAAAATTACTTTATAGAAAGAGAAAACCAATTCAAATGTGCAAAAAAATCAAAATATGTTGTAGTTGGCTTCAAAATACGTTGTAGTTAGCTGCCCAGAATCACTAATAGTAAGATGGGAGGCATATAAATTTAATAAATAAATAATGCTATAAAATTTTATAATGAGGTATCTCATACATTCCAGCCTTTTAAGAGATTGATCATATTACACAAATCACCATCCTGTTGTGGAGACAGGACCAGGGAATTTAAGAACTGCTTATGATGATTAAGACAAGGATTAATCCCCCCAGCATGAAGTCAAGTACCTCTAAGTAGAACAATAAAGATATTGCTGTTCTCCATTATTTGCCCCTATCAGAATTATCCTGTTTCTAAACACATAGAAAAAGCAATTTCTTTGAAGATTTTTTGAGGTTTGATCCAGATTAAATTGTCAAGCAGGAAGAACTGTGTTTTGAGAAGGAAGATTGCTATACTGTACAACATACTTTACTGATGGAGTGCTTGGTCCTAATGGAAGCTTGAACTGAATGAAGGATTCCTCTATTTCATCCGGGAGCTTATCAGTCAATTTTTTCTATGGCTGATTTTTTTAATCATACTGAAAGTACATTTCAGCCCCCCCTTCTGTTTCTTCAGGTCAATGCCCTTGATGGCTACAATCGAACAGCTCTTCATTATGCAGCTGAGAAGGATGAGACCTGTGTGGAGATCCTTTTGGAATATGGGGCAAATCCCAATGCACTGGATGGCAATAAGGATACCCCATTGCACTGGGCCGCTTTTAAAAACAATGCTGAATGTGTCCGAACACTTTTGGAAAGTGGTGCTTTTGTCAATGCTCTGGATTATAACAATGACACCCCTCTGAGCTGGGCAGCAATGAGGGGCAACCTGGAGAGTGTCAGCATCCTCCTGGAGTATGGAGCTGAGGTCCGGATAGTCAATTTGAAGGGGCAGACCCCAATTTCAAGGTTGATTGCCCTGCTGGTCAGAGGACTTGGCACTGAGAGGGAGGAGTCCTGCTTCGATCTTCTTCACAGAGCCGTTGGACACTTTGAATTGCGGAAGAATGGTGCTATGCCACGTGAGGTTATGCGAGATCAGCAGCTTTGTGAAAAGCTTACCACATTATGCTCTGTCCCAGGCACATTAAAGACGCTGTCGCGCTATGCTGTGCGCCATAGCCTGGGTATGCAGTTCCTACCAGATGCAGTGAAGGAACTGCCTCTGCCAGAATCTTTGAAAGAATATGTCTTGCTTAAATGATGGCTTCCTTTTTTTTCATAGGATTACTGGCAGATTGGTGAGTTACTATGGAGATGAGATTTTATCCTTATGGTTGTAACAGCAGCACAGATTAGGTTTCATAGATGGGCCAGTCTGTAGCTACAAGAGTCAATTGACAATATCTTTGGTTTTGTCCAGTGCTTTCCCTAAGCTTCTCCAGTTGCTGCAGTATCCTTTTGACTTTTCTTCAGTGAAGGTGGCTAGGAAATGACTTCTCTGACCTTTTATGGCAGGGAAGTCAAGTAAAGCAGGCCTGTGTTTCAGCTCCTGAAGAAGAACCCTTCCTAAATTCAGGATTTGACTTCTGTTCTCTGTTAAACATTCACAAAGCCAGTTGTCTCCTGGTACTGCAAAACAAGCTGAGGTGGCTGAAGAATGGTAACATTTACTTTAAAGTCATAACATGCATCACAGCATTTGAGTAATCCAGTTTTCCTCTTAGTTTTGCTCTCCTAAGTCAGCCTGTCCATGCATTTCATTTTTTGTCTGTTGATAAATGATTTCCTTTCAAGAATGTAATGGCTTAATGAATTTGAATAAACAAATCTGGTGAGCTGATCAGCTCCTGTAGAGATTAAGTGCTGTTCTCTTTTACATTAGCTCCTTTGAGTCTCTGACATCCAGCTGCAGAGATGCTCAGCAAGTGGAAAGGCAAGAGTTCTCTAAGAAGACCAAAAATAGAGAATTCCACCATGTTGGGAACTGAAGCCAAAAAGATTCTTCAGCGTGGGTATGGACGTGCAGTTGGTCTTTTTACATCTCCTTAAAATAGCCACATAATTCCAATAATATCTTTTTGCAATAAGGAGATGCCTGTCAAGTGCTTTGGACTGAATTCAAGTGCACAGTTGGTGCCTCTTTAACTCAGATATATAATTATTAGGATCATGTGTCTATTGTGAGCCCAGGAAAAGACACTGCTTCTTTAAGGAGGCACTACCAAGAGTCATGTGCATGCCAACATGCATGTCCACCCGTTCCAGAGCATCATTTTGGTTTAGGATCTTGAGTACTGCACTTAATCTGGATCATCTTTTGCTGTTCCTTTGGATCAGCTCTGTGTATCACAGAGGAAAGTGACAGAAATCTGAGAAGATAATGGATGTGTTGCTTCAGTTTGGGTGAGGGATTTGTGAAAGACAAGGAGATGGGTTGGGGAGGACAAAAAAAGCTCCCTACAATGAAAAAGGAGATACCTTTTCAGCTTTTCTTTACAGTACTAGTTTGTAAGTGTGATTGTAAAAAGTAGCATTCAGGAGCAGGCTGATAGAAACCTGTAACCTGACTGGTTCACTGTACTCTTGCCCCACCTGAATGACTGAAAAAAGCAACTCATTGGTGCTTGTTCTGGAGATATATTAATGATGGCGGCAGCTTTGTATCTTGAACAGTGGTTAAGGAAATTTTTCCTGCCCGGAGTATATGCATTTACATATTTTATTTACAGCTTTAAAGCCTTCCAGAATATTTTTCACTTACTGTACTGTTCTTTACAGCTTCAGACAATGCTACTTGGCTCATATTGAGCCTAGCAACAATGGAACTATCTAATATAGTCAGCTTTGGGCTTGTTTGCACATTCTTTATTATTGTACAGTTATAGTGTGCACAAATGAAATTGTGAAGTAAGTATTCATTTCTGAAGAAATTAAGTTATATTCCAAGTGTTTCAAGGTGTTCCCACATTTGGCACAAGTCCTACAGTAGTTTAAAACAACTATTTCTGTTCTTGCTACATAATTATGATTGTAATTCTCTATTTTGTGGCAGGCTTCTGTTCCATTGCCTTGATCTGTCTTAATCAAAATGGAAAATTGGAGATTGGAAAGTCTAATTTGTTAAGTTCTGTGTCTTTTCTTAAAATATCACTGTGAAGTTGTAGAGGTGTAAAATTGTAGATATGTTTCTTGCAAAAATAATTCTCTTGGTTCAGACAAATAAAGTAGATCCTTATGAATCCAGGGAACTCAGATATAGGTCTTAGAAGCCCAACTGTCTCCTTTATATACAGTGTTTTAAGTGCCAAAAGCCTCAATGAGCAAATCCAATGGCAAGGCTTTGTGGACATAGTACTTACAACCACTATTTTACCTGCTATTTGGCTTCAATAATGGAATTATAATTTCTGAAGTTAAACCTGTTTCTTAGATATTCTCCCAGGATTGGAATCTTGGCTCTCACATTGATTCCTGGAATGTCTCCTCCCCTGCTTAGGATAACATCCTTGCTTCTGTTTGAAGGGGAAATGGGAATTAGAAACCTAAACAGCTATCTTGAAAATTAGGCAACAGGGGAATAACAGTATTAATTGCTCAAATAATCAGTGTTGTATGCTGTGACCGACTTTGGAATCTACTTGATGTGAACAGAGCTATTATTCTGTTCAGATGTCTTTCATTTCTTACTGCTCAGGCAGACTGACAACAAAATGCCACAGTCTACACCTTTCGTACAGAAATAGGGATGTGAAAAAACATTCTGAAACAGAACATCTGCATTTGGACAACTGGTCGCCACAGCTGAAATATGTATTTTTAGTGTTTAGGCCCTTATGCAGAACAAAACGGATCTGTTTTGTTCAATACAGTTGGCTCACAGTCACTTAGAGAAAGAGGGGAGAAAAGAAGCAAAGTATAACTGCCTTGCTTTTTCTGCCCCAGGAAATCACTCTAGGATTCAGGTTTTGTTTTAGTCAAAAGTCAGAACAACCACAGCTTTCCAGATTTTATGTCTACTGAATTGCAACTGGATCAAGATGATTTCAGAAAAAATTAAAAACACACATATACCCCAAGGAATAGTTATATACAATATGATCCTCCTTCTTCTTGCTATATCTTCTCTTCCATAGATCTGGATCTGCTTACAAGAAAAATCATGCTGTAAGCTAAAAGTATTCTTTGAAGTGCTGGGTAATGGAGGAAAATTTATTCAGTGAGCAGATGACTTGGTGATTAAAAGTTTGTTGATTAAACATGTACTTGTCAAAATTTATATTGTTGTTTATGACTATTTTTCCTTTTATCTGCTGCAGAAAGTGGACTGCTTTCTTTCTGCTTAAGTCCTTATTTTTATATTCATAAGACAGATAAAGTAGACCAACTCAAATTCTTCAGATGTATGGGATTTTTCAGTAGTGGTAATTCTGGTTACAGGATTTTGATTCTGAGATTTGAAGTCTACACTTTTGGAGAGGCACTCAGGTTGGGAACAAATGAACTAGAAAAACTAATGATGATGATGATTTCATCAAGCAAAAACATATGAGTGGGCCATTATGGATGGAGCAGCTTTAGTGAAAGGGGATGAATTCATCAAAGTAACACTAGGAAGATCTTTAAAAGAAAAAGTATCAACTAACATCTAGATTTTGCTTCTAAAGTTATCCTTAATGCATTTTGTGGGCCTACATTTAGAATTAACAGAAGTAAGTACAGTAGATGAACCAGCTGGAGGACTTTATTTTAGTCAAAAAAGCAAACACTAAATTACCCTCTTGCAACTGTGCCTTTCCATTCATCTTGATTACATACTAAAGACTATATATTGGTGGTTCTCCTTTGTTTCCAGCCACTGTTCAGATGTTTGGCTTTCTGTCCCATTTCCTCTTTGAGCCTGCCCCCAGGGTTCATCAGCACAAGTTTCTGCCCTGCTCTTTGGTTTTCCAAAGTATGCAGGAAATTTCTGTATTGGTAGTTCCATAAGCATCTATGAAAGTTTGCTTACTGGTGCATAGTTTCTATGAGTTTATAGTCCTATAAGTTTAGCCAGTCACCATTTCACAAGAGCTGTCCTATATACAGTTCATCATTTTAATGTGTATATAGGCATGTGCCCAAACAGCAAAACTTATACCCTAGTATGCATACAAAGTGACTGTTGCTTCTATCTGGATTTGCTTTTCTGCCATATGTAAAAATGCTGAGGATGATTTTATACAGCCTGTGCTGTGTTCCCTTTAAGTCAATTTGAATGGAACTTGCTTTGGATAAAGAAGGAAAAATGTGATTGGAATGGGAAAGAGACAGCAATGACTAGATATTCCATAGGCTCACAGAATGGTTTTGCATCCAGTCAGTTCAATGCAGGCATCTACTAACTCCTTGATTTTTGTAATATGCTTGCAGTACAGAGGTTGGTGACATAAAGAAAATTAAATAGGAAGCAGAGATAATAATCTAATCAAATAGTTCCTTTTTTTTATTTTGAGCACTTGAATGAGTTAAATTTATTTTGGGGTTGCCATTCAGATGAAAAAAGTCCTAATAATCATTTCAGTTCAAATGGTAATGGGATGAAGAAAATTCTATTAAACTACATTCTTAGGTGCAGCAAATAGCCTTGATTAGTCTTTCTGAGATGGACTAGGAAAATATGGCAGCAGGAGTCCATTCCACTCTGGAGAAAGATGGCCTAGAAGCATTGATTATATAATACTGATAAACCTAAGAAAAGAGTGACCTTAGCTAATAGCTGGACAGAAAAACCAGCAGGAGCCTATTGAAGCTGCTTTGAGCTTCCAAGAGAAGTAGAAGCTTTGGCCAAGTAATAGGTATGGTATGATGTAATAATAAGCCATTTATAATTGGCACATTGCCCCCCTTATATATATTATAGTATATAACACTAAATGGAAAGTGCATGCTAAATTGAGGAAGGAACTGAGAATTTGTAATTTATTTAGAAGTCTCTTTACATGCCATGACTGAGAGGAACAGCTGCACCTGGCTTGCTAGCTGCTCACAGAGCACCTTCCCCGGATACTCTTTTGCGAGTGATGTGCTCCAGGTGGGCTTTCTCTGAGATGTCAAGCTCGATCTTGTACTTGGCTAGAATCTTCAAGATGGGACGAAGCTTTAGCCACCACTGGGATTTGGGGATACGATGTCTGTCAAAGAAGGGTAAAGGTAAGGTCAGTGTCTTCATGGCAGGGTTATCTATTCCACTGCAACGTATTTTGGTGGCTACAGCGACTCTGCCTTTGAGAAATATTTATCCATTTGTTTAGCTATATCAATGGGCACATTCACAAAGGTCAATCATATCCCTGTGTTCTGCATATACAAGCAGAAATGAACTAATGCAAAGCATGAGGCTCCAGCATTTTCTACCACATGACCAAAGAAAGTACAAAGAATTCTACTTAACTCCAATAGATGCCTGATTTATTGCATGTGAACTAGGAGTTATTTAACAACTGATTACACTAGTTTTTAAAATCACAAGCATACCTAAAACACTAGACTCTTTGTTGTTGCTTAACAAACAAAGTTTATTTTCAACCACCATTCATAACAAGCCAAGAATCATATTTTTTTCTCGCAGAATTTGAGAAGAGGGAACCCTATCCACAAATCGCTTGGATATGTAACCCAAATTTATGGCTTAGCATTATATGTGAAGTGACTCAAGGTCAGTGAATCAGTGTCAATTTATTTAAGTTATTCATCTATAACTGAATATTAATTGTACACATATTCTACCTTAAGGAATTCAAGGCAGCTCATGCCCACAATTCCAGCTCTATAAAGTATGTTGAATTGAACGTATGGCTGAAGTTGGATTAGAATCTGAATTTTCCGAATCCTACTCTACCTCCTTATCCATAAACACATAACAGTGTTTTACTGCAGACAAAGTTGGAACATTTATTCCATTGTCAGAGAAATGTCCAACTTAAGGCTTCACAGCCCTCTGCTGTTTTTTTAGACTTTTGAACGATGTACACCACAAAAAGACGAGCAGATTACCTGACACATAAATACCTATGGCAGTCACATTTAAGTCATATTATATTTATTTAAGTCAAAATATTTTCTAATAGTGAGGGTTAGAAATTATTCTTAAAAGATTGCTGGCTTCCAACTAACATTCTGGATTAACTTTCCATGGTACACTTTCTTACTGTCTGATTATTCCTACAGAGAAGATAAGACAGACTTACTCAAAATCTGTTTCTTCTTTGAGTTCCATGAGGGGCTGGAATACCAGGGCCCGTCTGCGCATACCCAACAGGCAAGCTGAATCAGCAGTGTTGGCAAAGATACGACCTGCAAAAGCAACACTGGTAATGTTCCTCAAGGTTTTATGAAAGTTGAGTTTTTATTCTTTTGAAAGCTCCACTGAAAAGCATTTATTTTGAAACAGTGGTGTAAAGTAACAAATTAAAGTTTTAACAGAAAAGTCTTCCATTAAAAAAATGGGAACTTAGTATCAGGTTCTGAAAATATGAAGAGATCTTTAGCAACAATCCAAGATCAGTTTAACAGTTTCCATTCTCAGACTAACTTTGAACTGTAGACCTCCAGATTCAAGACCATTATAGACAACTGATGTACAGAATCTTTTGCCTGTTGTAGCTGCTTTCTCTTATACTCTGTTTATTATCAACAAAGGTATGGTTGCTCACCAGTCCAAGAGGCAATCCAAGGGAAAGCTTCTACCTACCATGTCTGGAACACTCTTTGATCTTGCCAGATATCCACGCTACAGCTTTTGCACCCATTTTTGTTCCAAAGTTTCGGTCAAACGGAGTTGGTGATCCTCCCTGTTGAGGGTAAAAGGGGAGTTATGTTGAATTATGTGTTAACCTTGAAGTTATGAAAGGGTGACAAAGAAAATAGCTTAAGCTTGAAGCACTGGGTTGGAGAGAATGACAGCGATGTTGACTGAATTTCTCAACATTAGTGAACTAATGGAGATTTTCTGCCCAATCATACTGATTAAATTAGGTGAGTTCACACATGGTGCCAAGTCTGATGTTTCTGACTTACCTGCTGCATGTGTCCTAGAACGTTCTTTCTGGTATCAAAGACACCTTTTCCTTCCTCCGAATACAAATTATATATGAAGTCTGTGGTATAGTTTTCATTGCATTTTTCATTTCTGGAAAGAGGGAAAAGAGGCATGTATTCACACAACATATTCACACAAAAACACAGAATTGACAAATAGTCCATAAAATGAAAAAAGTTTTGCTATAATACTGTATTAAAAGGTGTTTTATTTCAGAATGTTATTGACAACTCCTGAATATACCTTGACTTCGTATCTGTAGCTTTACATAATCTTCCTGCTTCACTGATTAAAATCTTGTCCTTATTCAATAGCCTACAATTTATAGTAATTAATGCTGGATGTAGATTATGGGTAATCCACCTAGAAGGCACCTTGTTGAGGAAGGCGGGTTTCAAAAAACACAGCCACAGACAATTCTTCAACCTTTGAAAAAAATCTGGCTCTTTTAATCATCCCAAACTTACCTTCATCAAATACAAACTTGGAATCTAATCCTGCCCCTTTGCACAGAAATCAGGTGAGCTGAAAAGCTGCTACACTTGTTTTGGTGCATGCCTCAGAGTGGGGAAAACATGACTGGTTGGGAAATCTAGGAGTTGAAGTCCACATGCCTTAAAATTGTTGAGATTGATAAACACTCATCTAGAGACATGCCTACAATAGTCTTTAAATAAGAATATTGGTCCAGGAGAGCCAACACTTTTTTTTTTTTCCTCAGGTGCTTATTGACTAGAGAAAGTGAAAAGGCAAATTATCACGTAGGAGGCCTGTTTCTTTTTCTGGATGTTGGATTGTGGTATGAGAAGGGCCTTGCTTTTCTAATGTAAGGTGGGCTGGGCTAATAACCTAGCAGCTTATTATATTTTGTTTTTGTTGCTAGTGGGATATGAGCATATTTGTTCCCTATTTAGCAATATCAATTGTTGAATGAACTGCTAAATAGTGAATGGGCGCTTCTGGCTGTGTGCTGGTTCAAAAGCAGTTCTCTGGCTACAATATCAGCAATGTTGGAGAGCTGAGCAGTTTTTTTTCCTGCCACAGCTTAAATTGTAGTCAAAACTACGAAAGCATTTTCTAGGGTACCACCTGCTTAAAAAGCAATTCATACAAGTATAGCATCTTTCTACAATTCATTAAAAGTTCAATTTTTTCAGATTCCATAGAAATCTGAAAAAAGTACAGTGTTTAGGAGACATACTAACTTTATAACTTTATTTCTCATTGGAGCAGCACTTTTTTTCCAGGCATACAAAGAAACATTGCATTTTCAGTCCATCTGAAGCGTTTCTGAATTTCTTTCAAAGCACATACAATCCTAGTAATTTCTTTTGCAATGCTTTGAATCGCCATGACTTTATGAAGCTTGCGAGCAGTCCATTTCCTGTCTTTCCTGACCTCCTGGAGCTCACCCTTTCTAGCAGGTTTCTTAAAGGGAACAATGGCTTTATAGCTCAATTACTGCTATCATGATCATAAGTATTACTATTATTATTAGTTTATGAGATCAAACACACACTGACAGGCATGCAATATGAAGCAAAAGTGTGTGTGTGTGTATTGATGATTTTATTTCCTCTTTAGTGGATTGAGGGTGAGCATGCCAAGATTGGTAGCAGCTGAGTGGGATCTGTTTGATGTTCTTTGGAGGAAAACCTTCCGAGTGTTTCTACACTGGCAGCACTGAAAACAACTACATGTTGCTTTTTGAGGGTGGAAGAAGTAAAAAAAATGACAAATGGAATGGACCATTCTTAGATGGCAATGAATTACAGTTAAGTTATATTTAAATTGCTTTGTGAAGTGCTTCTGAGCCCAGTTAGTTCTGGGAAAATATTGATAAAGTTGCACACCTCAATTATGACAACATATGCTTAAAAATACTTCTGCTACTGCCTCTTTTGCAAAGCATCAGCCCTTCAAGGTAATCTAGACTAGAAACCAAAATCATAAATACTAATACAGTGGTACCTCACAAGACAAGAAACTTGCAGGACAAGCAAAAAAATTTAATCAAAAATCCACTAGACGAGCCACGACTCACAAGACAAGGAAACTTCGTGCCAGACCTTGTGCATCATCAGTAAGTGCGCTCTGTATTTCCCGTTCAGGCAGCAATTCCACACGCGCGTTCTGCCAATTCTTACCTCATGCTTTATTCCATTGTTGCAGACAGCAACCCCGTGCAAGAGTTCTGCCGACGCAGCAAGCACATGCGCGTTCTGCCAACTTTCCTCTTGTACAGTTTACTCCATTCCGATATGGGCAGGAGCGGGCGTATGTGTGTTCTGCGGCAGGTCGACATTCCTGATCTCAAAGAGCACCGCGCAATCAGCTCACGTGGGAAATCTCACAATGGAGCTCTCCTCTCTCGCTGCGTAAACAGCATAAATTAAGTGAAAGGC
>JANHZU010005510.1:221802-238542 GCA_032468055.1 Acrochordus granulatus | reverse complement strand
TGAAGCCAAAATCACATGCACCCACTGTCATCATGTAACTGATGCAATTATGTGTCCCAATGCAAATATAAAAATTGAAGAATTTGCATGATGTACATCATGTATATTTCAACATCTGCCAAGCTCCCCACACATATATCTATGTCATGTTTTCCCTGGTAATACAGCCACATCAAGCCACATTCCTATGACCCTCAGCTTTTGAAAACAAAAATTACAGCATTAAAAAGTTGGTGTTCCCCTAAGAAACAGCAAAATATACTGTGATATTCTTCAGACTTTCCTTGGATTTTTCATGGCAAAGAGAGAGATAGAGAGAAAGGTGACCAAAAAAACAGTGAAGGAATGTTACATCATTTGAATGCTCTCCCCATGAAAAGGCATACAACTGAATTCTCATCTGGACCATTCCCATGTCAAAATGCTGAAATGTTTATCTACAGACAGAAATAATGGGTAGAAGAGAGTGTTTTCAATGCGCAAAATAGTTTGTATTTAAAATTATAAGGCTTAGCCTACATAAGTATGAGGAAGAAGAAAGATAGAATGCCATTTGAAAATGAAGATCACACTTTTAATTACTGCCTCTGTAAGAACTCCATGGAGGTAGGAAAAAAATACATATCTTTTAGAAGAGAACAGACAGATTGAAACCCTTTTCCACATGTGTGTGTGTGTATGGACAAACTCTTGGCATGTTATTTGAAAATATTGGGGGAAAACACAGTTTTTATATTGTGCCTTTTTATGCTTAAACAAAATTTCTGTAGATAGAAAAAAAGATGGGATAAGTGGTTTGGCACATCAGGAAATATTCCAAAGTGGCATTCCTATCCCTTTGGCAGATTAAAATGGTGTAGCCCACCTCAGGGTTCCAACACTGTCCTTTACTGTGTGAGTAGACTAGGACATAATTTAGGGATGAGGATGTTGATGCCACACTCCCTTATGCAACTTGTAAATGCCAAGACCAGCAATTCCCCTTTTTTGCTAAAGCTGCAGTGTTTAACAAAACTTATGGAGTCATCATTGAGGGAAGGCACAATCTGATCTACTCACCTCATGAACAAAATATACTTTGGCACCAGTGTATATCCCCACTCGAACTACTGCTCGTACAGCAGCATTCATACCTATTCAGAAAGGAAAAAAAGGAACAGAGGTGGTATCTATAGCTGCAATCACACGTGGAATATATTTTAGCATAAACATCAGAATATTATTGTTCTGGGATCTGCAAGTTCCCCATACTACTCCCAAAACTGAGCACCAGAAATGAAAGATTCCTGTGATGGAAAGGCATTGATTTCTTAATGGTTATGCTTTCTTTTCAGCAAGATCTTCATTTCCCATTAAAACACATAAGAAGCCAAAAGCAGAATTAACCAGATTCCTGGAGAGCACTGGTCTATAGATTCATAGATGTGGAGAGATTCTTATATTCCAATAGTGGACTAACTGACTGACTTCTGGCATCGACTTTATTTTTGACAAGAACACAGACAATTCTAAGAGTTGCAGTTCAGCAATGTCTAGTGTACTGCAAGTTATAATCTCAAAATCCACCAAGTCAGTTGGAATAGATCCCCATCCTGGGATAGGTGCTCCATCCCAGGGTCCCCACAATGTCACGTCTTGGGGAGATCTGCATCATTTAGCATCTGAAGATATCACTGCAACAATCTCACTGGAGCTGCAGAGCAAATGGGTTCATTCATTCCATGTCTCAGAACTCCCCTTCCATCTTAAAGACAAAGCAATGCAGTACGTAACTACTGTACCTACCCTATCTTTCCTGGTGGATACAATAGAAACTTTGTTACCCCAGCATACAATGACATTTATGGCAGACATCAAGAAAGTTTCAGGAAAGATTTAGAACAAAAGAACATGACATATTTGAGTGTATGGCTTAGACCAAAATTTGCTTTTAGAATGAGAATTTAGCTGCCAGTCCTTTCACATAAAAATCCAATGTTTCTTGGGAGTTGATGATATTTGGTTGAATCCATGCAGTAGTATCTGCTTCACAGAGAAATGTTAGTACTACCTTCCCAAGAAGACTTTGCTGGACTCAATAGTCCTGGACAATTTTTATCTAATCTTCAAGCTTCCTTTTAAGAGAAGTTGGCCTATGGGTTCAGAGGGGTCTGGAGGAAATGGATTATTTAGATTCCTTCCAATCAGGTTTCATAGTGAGACAAGTACTGAACTGGCATTGGTTATCTGAACTGATAATCCCTGGCAGGACTGGGATAGAGATAATGCAAAGTCAATGCTGATAAAATCAAGTGGGTGTAGGTATTTGGACCACCGAGGTCGGGAGATGCTTTTTACCTTTAGCCCTGTATGGGCTGCACTTCTGTCTTTGCACTGGTGCATAATTTGGGGATCTTCTTGGACTTACAGTTCTTGCTCAAGGAGCAGATCGTAGCTGTGGGCAGGAAAGCCTTCACAGAAATTCATTTAATGTGTCAGCTGCATCCATACTTGTACATATTTCCTCACAGTTATTCATACATTGGTCAACTTGTGTTTAAGTCATGTCCAACTCTAGGGAGTGATGCTCCTCTCCAATTCACAGCCAAGGGAGCCAGTGTTTATCCAAAGACGCTTCCGTGTTCATGATTATATACCAAGGCGCATGAAATGCTGTTACCTTCCCCATTGAAGGTGGTACCTATTTATCTACCTGCATTTTTAAATGTTTTCAAACTGCTAGGTTAGCAGGAGCTGAGGCAAATAATGGGAGGTCACCTCCATTACTGTGCAACACCTGGGTCTTGAACTCAGGCTGCTGATCTTCTGGTTGACAAGTCCAGTGTCTTAACCACTTGGCAATGTGCTGTATAGGTCATTGAAGACCACTCGGAAGCTAGAGTTTGTCCATACGCAGCAGCACAGGCAGTATGCATATGTAACATCCCTGCTTTTTGAGCTGCACTGGTTCCCAGTCAGCTTCCAAAGCAATTCAAGGTGCTAGTTATTCCCTAAAGAATACTGCATTGTTATCTCAGGTGCATCGATCTTATGTAGTTTCCAGCTGCCCTATACAATTGGACAGAAGTTGCATGCTTTGATTCAATTCTGTCCAATTGAACAGTATCACCTGATGAGACTCAGGAAGTGGCATTCTCTGTTGCAGCAATTCCTTTCTGGAATGATGTTCCCCACAGAAATTCATATGGGTCCCATTCCAACCTTATTTAAACAAACCTTAAAACCTAACTCTTCCTTCAGGCTTTGGATCAGAGTGGGTTATAGACACCTTCTGGAATGATTGGTCTGATAGATTTTGTATTATGTATCTAGGTGTGTATTTTTTCTTGTTTTTGATTTTCTGTTATTTTCTAAACATAACTACTTTATGTTTAAGCTGTCCAGAGTCATGATGGACTTGAGTGGCCTGTACATTTATTTATGCAGAACCCCCAATATAAAAATTGTGCAATCTGAATGCTTTGCTTTCCACGAAGATTGTCTAATATAAGTCTGCTGGGGATAAGTCTGCTGGGGATTCCCCCTCCCAGGGGAAACTGGGAGGTAAAAAAAATTAGTACAGTAAGAGAGAATTGACTGAGCAGATAGTTCAGATCTGGATGCCCTGAAAATGTGCAATGAATTATGGAAAAGTAAACATAAAAAGCAGAAAGATGGAACTGAACAAAAAAAAATGCTGTTTTTTTTGGTGGGCAAAAACTACCACATTTACTTATGAATATACAGTACATGAGTGTAGATCAAATACTTCTCAGACTGTAATATGAAGCAGCCAGAACAGGATGAAGACACTAGCATGAGGCCTGTAGCTTACAAAGTAATAACATGATCTTTTACTGTTCTTCTGAGAGTTTGCTAGCCTGAAGCCCCTTCTTCAAAAACCACTTAAAGGTAGGCTAGTAGTTCATTCATGGCTTCTGTTCTTTTAGATGAGTGTTTTTTTTTCAAAAATGCCTTCTATCAGGATGACTAATAGTGAAGAAAGGAAGCTTCGTGAAACAGATTCCAAGTTAAGAAATAACAACAGCAAAAGCCTCAGGACAAGGAGAATGGGTCTGCACATGGATATGTTTTTGGTCTCAGGTAAGAAAGGCAAGCTCAACACCTCACAGTTGGAGGGGAAGCTTAGTTAGGAGAAGAGTGTGAGCCCCAGCAGACAATTTCATATGTTCTTCATTGGCAGCAAAGCATTCAGATTGCACAATTTTTGTATTGGGGGTTCTGCACCTTTTAAATAAATTTATAGGCCACTCAACTCCATCATGACTCTGGACAGCTTAAACATAAAACAATGTAAGTCATGGATTATGTCAGCTTCTATCTGTATACCTCAGCTGCAAACCATGTAGCTATTTCTAGATATGACCATTCCCAGACAAAGGTATTATGGATAAAATCTGGCCCAAGGGGAAAAGTTTTCTCAAACTTGCTTTTATAAAAACTTAAGAAAGCCAACATTATGCTATTGCAATCTGGAAACTTTGTTGTTCACAAAAAGACATAAAGATAAGGAATACTATAACAACAGTTTCAAGGAATTGCTTCACATGTACCTGAAGATCAGCCTCTTAATTTTTACACACATTTCCTTTGGAAAATGAGATGCTTTCCCATTCATAGCTACCTCATTCCAGACAATAACATGGCGAGAGTACCTTTCTATAAGAATAAATGCACCAAGCCGTTCCAAATTAGCACAGGTTCTATTGCCTCCAACTTTGTTCAAATCATAATTCTATTTTAATGTACCAAATGAAGATATATTAAGAATGTTTTGAATCCTAAGTACAAATACTAATTATTGTTTTAGTCTTGGTTTCTTGATGAATTCTTAACAAGGACTGATGACATGCAAGATCAATGTATCAAATAGGGTCTCTCTAGAGTTTACTCTCTTTCTTAAAGCCTGTCTATCTTCTTCCCTCCTTCTGGAATGATTGTAGTTTCTTGCTGCTCTGAATCATAAGTTAATTGTGTACTTAGATCTACCCTGAGAAGATTTACAGATTTTATTTTTGAAATGCTGACATTTAAAGTCAAGTGGCAGTAGAACTATCTACCATGCCAATTTTCTGCTGGCTCCAAATATACCACACAAGAAAGAGAGGATGTAATCCAACACCAGCCGCTATATATCCCCAAACTTTCTCCAGTCAGATGATCGAAACAGGGAGAACCTCTACATATTCAAAGCAGTAGGTGGTGGTGACAGCTACTGCTTTGAAAAAGTTTGCTTTGTGAGAGCTGAGAAGATACAAAATGCTCTCCACACTCAATCAGTCCTATAGAATTGATAAGATACAAACCCAACACTACTAATGAATCTTCACAGCAAAGAAGGAAAATGAAGCCCCAGAGCCTATTCCCCATCTCCAAAAATTACTTTTCACTGCAAAATTTGAGCATAGAAATGGCTTACCATCAGTTAAACCACACATCAGTAAACACCTCCTCTCGGAATCAACTAACAACACTGCAGACAACTCACCATGTCTGAAAAAGTGCTACATGGGGTTTTCTGGTTTTGTAATGGCCCCAATCAATCAACTCGCACAGGAGTTTGGGAATTTCAGAAGCTGTAATGCCAAAACACCTGGTTAGTGTATTTTATCCAATCTGGGTGTCTTCCAGATGGGTATCAGTGCCTTGAAATTCCTAGACAACCTAATTATGTTTGGGAATTCTCGGAGTTAAAATCCACATATCTACAGGGGCCTGTAGGTTATTAAAGGCTAATTTCATATTCAGTCCTCACAATGAATGAATGACTTGTGTCAATGAAAGTTGACACAATGAAAGTAAATGAAAGTTAAATTAATAATTTAACTTTATTAAATATTTCAAATTTCTATACAAGTAAAAAGCATTTAACCTGATACTGGAAAAAATAAAGTCTGGGCTTCCAAATTAGGAAGCCAGCCCAAAGAAGGCCTTTTTTTTTTTTGAGTAGCAGATAAATTGCCTGTTGATCTCAATGCTCAAGCAGCTGATATGAAAAAGGTGCTCATTCAGATACTGAGTTCCAAACCACTTGGGGCAAAATAAAGAAAGCATATGAAGCAATGTCTCTTTTCCTTGGTTTATTAGAAGGGTTTCCTTGGTATTGCCACCTATACAGTTTTTGTGTATTTTACACTTACAAAGCATAGGATAATTTGCTACATATATTTGATAATTGTGGCTGGAAGGTATTCTTTTGCAAAAAAAAGAGGAAGGAACATGGAAACTGCAAGCAGCCTATAGCTAACTACTGATTTACTCAATGATGCCACTTTCTTATATAAATTTGGGAAAACTTAGAGGACCCAAGTCCAACCCAATTCTGGCCTAGGAAAGATGTATGCCAGGAGAAAACTGAACTGAGGTCTAAACAGTTTTAGGAGTAATGTGAAGGAGACCCCAAGAAATTTTGATGTATGTGCACTCAGTATACACTGCAAGTACACTGAGAGCTGCTGTACCAGAGTCAAATTCCTTGCATGTCTAACCATGCTTGGCCAATAAAGTATCTGTGTACTTTTTACCAACCTGGTGCTCTCTGTATTGGTGGGAGCGCAAATCCTAATAAAAACATTTGACCAAGGTGACCATTCTGAGAGTTGTCCCAGTATAACCTAAAAGTGACAAGCTGAGCCAGGCTGCTAATTAGCTTGTCAGCTGCTCAGCTGTGAAGGCAAGCAGGACCAGTATGAGATATCCTCCTATAATATCCGTCTCTTAAACCTCCTGTTCAATTCATTTGCTCCTTCCTATAGCCAATTATTGTTGGCAGGTTGGCTCCAATTATGTTTCAGATAAGGGCTGCATGGATTCTAACCAAAGCATTGGTTGTGTTCTCAAGGGCTCTTCCAAAATTTATCCCTCATTAATAATGTTTAATAACATCAGTATAAAGGGAAATAAGCAAATGAATTATATTGACTGCATTTAATCAAAACCTAACCTAAACCTTAATCAAAACCTAAAAAAACCCACATACTTTTTAAGACTACAAATTTGACATGCTATATAAAGACCAAAAGAATTTCCAGTCTGAAAAAACATCTGCATAACTCTAATTGAAACCAATCACTAGGATTTGACCCAGATACAATGGATCTGTCCCCATGAGTTGCCATGGTTTTCCAGCCTATTCTTTAGGTTTTACCCATCAGTCAGGAATGACCGAGCCACATAATGAATGAGCCACTTGTTAACAGCTGAAATTTTTGTTCTTGTACTGTCCACAGCCTTACAATAAATTTTGACTGAGTATTTTTTCCTTAAAATAAAGAGGCACATTTTTTATTTTTTTAAAGAGGCAACACAGCTTCTAGACTTAATTGCAGGAAACTTCAGCATGCTGACAAATGGTCATCTATGCTTCTTCTATTCATAAATCTCTGCGAAGATATATATAATAGTGTAATAAAGATGCTGAGAACAAATACACATTTTCAGAAAGGTTTTTTTAAATAAAACAATGCAAACAATAATATATTTCAATATGATACGGTATGGGTTTTAGAATTATATGCTTACATTATAGAGGGATGGAATTTTATATTGTATTTTTCTATATTGTGCTATTTATATTATGCTGGTTTATTAGTTCAATTGTTTTCCAATCCATCTAAACAAGTTAACAACAGGAGGTGGACTAAAACAGAGCTAGGATTTGGGAGGGGAAAGCTAAGGAAAGGGAAAAATCATTTGATAATTGTCTGGAAGCATATTGTAACATATTTTTTGAAAAGTTTATCATAAATCAGTAGACAGAAGACCAGTAAAGAAATTGATCCTGCAAGTTATTGACTATAGAAGGAAAATGAAAAATAAAAATAAAAGAACCAACTTGACTATGTAAAAGAGGCATAGCAAAGAAACTGTTTAATGTAATTAAGAGTTAGTCTATATACCTTGATTACTCACACATTCTGAGAATTTTTGCAAATAAGATAGAACTATGGGCAAAGTCTAGCTGGCAGCCACATGTGGCTTGTAAAACTTTTTAAGCAACAGAAAGATGATTAGGAAGAGGGTGTTGCAGCTGAGTAAAAAAATGTCCAGTAAGAAGGCTGGGAGCTGCTGTTAAGAAAAAAAACTGTTTTGCTAAATATGATCAACCCCAGTATTCAGTTTCTAACAGCAATATCCTCCTTTGAAAATCACAATGGAGAAAAAGCTTCCCCTGGAGAAAAACCCAAGGCACTGGGAGGAAACAGTAGCAATAAGAGAAACCCCGAAGGAAGGGAAAGGGGGGCTGCAAATAACTGCTTTGCATGCACTTTTACTTTGGATAAATCTGCAGCACATCTATTAACCACAGTTTGCAAATTAGCCTAGGGAAATTTTGAGACCCAAAATGGAAAAAAAACAAATATTGGAATATTCAACCCCTTTGATTCTGATTCCACCAAGACTGAGAATACTACAGTTGTTGCCACTTTTTTTTTTAGACAATATACAAATATAATCCCAAAGCCATGAAAATTCAGAGAACAGAAAGCAGTCTACTTACCCTGGGCATCACCTCCAGATGTCAACACAGCAATGGCCTTGCCAATCCCCATCGTGTTACTGTGCTCATGTTTAATTGGTATCTGTGCCATACTCTGGGCTGGAAAATCAACAAAAAGTTCTTAAAGAGGCTGATGGAGATAAGCCCTGTTGTCTTCCCTGCCTCCTTGTTCCTTCTCCCCCGAAGGACCACGCTGCCTGTGGGGTCCAGAGTGCCCTTCATAGACCTCTGTTGTTGCTTTTCAAAGCTTCTGTCCTGCCTATTCTCTGGTCAATGATAAGCGAGACTGTCACATGTAAGTGATCCTTGAAGCTGCGTCAGCCACACCTAATTCTAAAGGGTACATGGTCAGCTGTCCTGAATACCAATTAACAGTAACCCAGAAATGATGTGACGCTATTAGCTGTGTTTTGTTTAGGGACTTGTAAGAGGGAGAACCAGAGATGGATTAGTTTATAAGAATGTATGAAAGGAGGCTAAGGCAGCAGTCCTATCTTATCTTAAAATGCCATTAAATTTAATAGGATTTATTTCTCAGTAAACACATGTAAGACAGCACTATTAAAACTACAGATACAGTATCTAGCTTTAATGACAGCAGAACAAGTTGCACTGGAAATGCCACTTTTTAGACTGTAGTAGAAGCACAACTTTAAAAATCAAGGAAGGATCATGGGGTGTAAACAGAAAAAGAGATCCTTAAATATATTTAGTCTTAATTATGTCTCACAAAGTACAGCAGGTCAAACTACTATTAATTTATCAGAGATGTTGTTGTTTGACCTAAAAGATTATCCCTATTAATTGACCACTATTTTTTAAAAAGCCCATATAAGCCAGTTTAGGACAAACTGCAAAAAACAAAGACTAAAGTACAGCAGGAATGGGTAACCCGATTCTCAACCCCAATTTTGTGGCTCTTAGAGCAACCCCTCAATTGTGCAGCTAAATTTAGCAACAAATGGCCCATTTTGGGCATCACATGTTGTTCTCTGGGGAGAGGGGTATAGCAGGTCTTCTTCAAAGCATGATTGCTTTGTATTATTTATTTGCTGGATTTAAAGCCCACCTTTTATCCAAGAATTCAAAATGGCATTAAACAAAGAATTGGGCAGGAGTCCAATCTTTTTGACATGAAACAAACACTTCTCTATCCACCCTTCTATGGCATATGGAGGTTAATAAGATGAAAACGTTTGCTCACCCCTGCTATACAGACTACAGAGTCCTAATCACAATGGCTGATTTCATGTTGTTCTTATTCAGTTGCTCAATCATGACTCTTTGTGACCCATGGACTGTAGCATGCCAGACCTCCCTGTCCTGCACTGCCTCCTGGAGTCCATCTAAATCCACACCTATTGCATCTACAATGTTATCTAACCATCTAATCCTCTGCTGTCCCCTTCTCCTTTTGTCTTCAATCTTTCCAAGCATCCCCATCTTTTCCAATGAGTCCTCTCTTCACAAGGTAAAATCTGTCACTGCTTCCATTTCTTCCCCTTCTATTTTCCAGGAAGTGATGGGACTGGTGGCCATAATTAGTTTTTTAAATGTTGAGTTTCAAGCCAACTTTTGCACTCTCCTCTTTCAGCCTCATCAAGCTCTTTAGTTCCTCTTTACTTTCTGCCAATAGACTAGTATAGTCTGCATATCTGAGACTGTTGATAT
This sequence comes from Acrochordus granulatus, assembly GCA_032468055.1. NCBI lineage: Eukaryota > Metazoa > Chordata > Lepidosauria > Squamata > Acrochordidae > Acrochordus > Acrochordus granulatus. Next base: position 228,371 of record JANHZU010005510.1, on the reverse strand, counting down.
TTCTCCCAGCATTTCAAATCTTAATTCCAGCTTGTGATTCATTCAGCCCAGCATTTTGTATGATGTGTGCTGCATATACAGTAAGTTAAATAAGCAGGGTGACAATATACAGCCTTTCCATACTCCTTTTTCAATTCTGAACCAGTCCATTGTTCCACATCTGGTTCTAACTGTTGCTTCTTGACCCGCACACAGATTTCTCAGGAGACAGGTAAGGTGGTCTGGTACTCCTATCTCTTTTAGAATTTGCCATAGTTTGTTTTGATGCACACAGTCTTTTTTTATTGTTAGTTCTAGAAGGTGTTGTAGGCCTTCATAGTCAATTTCAGCCTCTTCAACATCAGTGGTTGGGGCACTGGATTACTGTGGTGTTGAATGTTTTGCCTTGGATTCAAACCGAGATCATTCTGTTGTTTTGGAGACTGTACTCTAGTACTGCTTTTTTTTTATTGACTATGATGGCTGCTCCATTTCGTCTAAGGGATTCTTGTCCACAGTAGTAGTCATCTGAATTAAATTCACTCATTCCCATGCATTTTAGTTCACTGATTCCCAAGATGTCAATGTTCAGTCTTGCCATCTCATGTTTGACCACATCGTTTACCTTGATTCATAATCTTAACATTCCAGGTTCCTATGCAATATTGTTCATTACAATTGGACTTTTCTTTCACCTTCAGACACATCCACAACTGAGCACCCTTTTAGCTTTGGCCCAGCCACTTCATTCTTTCTGGAGCTACTTGTAATTGCCCTCCGCTCATCCCCAGTAGCATATTGGACACCTTCTGACCTGAGGGCTCATCTTCTGACATTATACCTTTTACCCTTTTGTTACTGTCCATGGGATTTTCTTGGCAAGGAATTAATTGCCATTTCCTTCTCCAGCGGAATCCTAAAACCCATTTTTCACCAGATGTTCAGGAACTCCAACATCTAGCATGGTCCTTGTTGATCCAGGAGACAACCAAGCCAGTATGGGTAAATTCCATCTTACCATATTTAAATTCCATCTTACCATAAATAAATTCCATCTTACCATATTTTTTATGGGAAGAAGACACTCTTTGTCTGGCTCCTCTGATGAGATTTGTCCAGTATGATTGAACCTCTGGCATAGCTCTCATCTTCCTCAGAGCATACAAACCCCACAACCATGCCAAGAAAGTGTCTCACTGGGAGCTGATTTCATATAACATGCTCAGCCAAAATCAAACAGTCAGCCATGTACCTTAGCCTACATCTTCTGCATTTGACACCAAAGGTAATATATAGCCATCAGTTGTAGCTTTTATCAAATTTTGTATGCTGCCGAACTCAGAAAACTACTCTTGGTGGCTTGAAGTCTTTTATCCTTTAAGAATGTGTCCAATTTTCTTTTAAAGACATCAGAATTGTCGACATTACAATTTTGTAGAATATCAGTGTGAAAACATACTTCCTTTTCTCTGTTCAGAATCTCATTTGTTTCATTGCATGAGAGAGGAACAAAATAGTTCTCCACTGTATTCAACACAAACACCTTTCTTTGTGTCACTCTGTATACAGTATTCTAAGTATGGTCACACATGAAGATAAAGGTTTCCCCTGTCAGTTGTGGCTGACTTTAGGGGATGGTGCTCATCTCTAATTCACAGCCAAAGGAGCCAGCATTGTCTGAAGTTGCTTCCATGTAGTTGGCATGGCTAAATGCTGAGGGGTACAGAACACTGTTACCTTTCCACCAATTTAGACAATGCGTATTTATCTACTTGCATTTTGCATGCTTTTGCACTGCTAGGTTGGGAGGAACTGGGGCAAGTAATGGGAGCTCACCCCATTACACAGCAGCACTTGTATCTTGAACTGCCTATCTGTTGACTTTCCAGCTGACAAGCTCAGCGTTTTAAACACTTGGCCACTGCACCCCCTATGGTCACACATAAATATGTATAAAAACTTTAGCACGTGCAATTTTCAATTTTTAAAATATCTATTTCCAATGGTTCCCAAAACAAACGGTGCCTTTTTGCTAGCCAATGCTTACTGGATTATAATCATCAATCCTAAGCTCTTTTTCCTGATAGGTTTTCATAGTCTATCAGCATGTACGCAAAGTAAACTTTTTTTTCCCTCAACATGCCTCCGTTTTTTAATGTACCTTCTTCAATTTGGAGACATCTTTATGAAACCCTTCATTATTCCTTTTAGTCCTAATGTTATGAGCTGTTATTCATCTCAAAATCCATGCTTTGTGCACATATGGAAGAAAAAAATTATGTCTATAAAGCTATGCATAATTATTAGAATAAAGGCAGGCAAGGTGCACTTTAAATATTTTGAACTACAGTACAGTTTTTATAATATTTTACTGTATGCTTTGATGGTTAGGGGTGGTGAGAGAAGTCCAACAGTATGTTCTTCTTATAGATTATACAATTCAAGCCCTAGATGATTTGATAATTTGTCCTTGCAAGTGTTAAAAACTGCCACATGATATAGAGGTCTGGTACAAGCTACTGTACTGTATTTACTGTACAGCTGATATCTCTTTCTCAGTCATACATTTATCTGTAACGTGACAGGAGTCATGCTTCAAAAGCAGCTGTTTGCATGCAACAACAGGATCAAAACTAGCTCAGTCACTGCAAAAAGCAAAGAAAAACAGAGGCATAAATGTGTTAAGCTTATTGGTGGTTTCAAACCTGTTACTCTCTGGATGTATTAGGGCAGTAATCCATGTTCACTAGGAATTCTGGGAGCTGTAGTCTCAACCTCCCCAGGTGAAGTTTTCCATATTCAAAGTACTTCTAGTGCTGTTTTCATTCTGTTTTAGTCCATTACCTAGCACAGCCCATCGTGCTTCCCATGTGCCCAATTTAAATTTGTCCTGATAACCAAAGTTTGTCTCTGAAGTCAAGTCCATGATGGCAGCAAACACCTCTACTCCCTCTCTTAACTCTTCAGGTAGCTGGTGTGAGCATGCAGCTGATATTGCTAGGAAACCAAAGCAGCCTATTCTCATTTTTTAGGTCACAACCACCTGCTGATGAGCCCTGGTGACAGCTGCAGAGATTCAGGACCTGAAAACCTCCCTATTCCTTGAGCTTCAGTGCAGCAGTTACACAAGGCAGATGGCACCTCCTTTAGAAAGGCCATCAGTATGAAGATCCTGGCTCAGCATGTTGATTTTGTTATCACCCAACTAACTTTGTAAGAGTTTGGCTTCTGGTGCATGAGGCAAAATCCTACCTTTTCAAAGCTAAATTACAGCAGGCTTCTAACACATTTGCAGTGTGAAAAAGGGGAATACCTGCTAAAAGATCTGGAGATTTTTTTAAAAATCTTGTTTTTCCATTTCTTTCCTACCCCAAATTACAATTCCTCTCCTTTTATCTGCTGACATGAAATCCTATGTTTTTCTTGACATAGTCATGTGAAAAAGAAAGTATACCCTCTATGAGTTGTATGGTTTTACGTATCAGGACATAGTAAAAATCATCTGGTCCTTACCAGTTCTTAAAAGTAGGTAAATTACCAGTTCTTAAAAGTTCTTACCAGATGAACAACACGTGACATATTATACCATGTCATTGATTTTACAAAAAGAAAGCCAAAATGGAGAAGCCATGTGTGAAAAAGTAATACATCTTATAATTCAACAGCTTATAGAACCACCTTTAGCAGCAATAACTTGAAGTAATAATTGTCTACAAAAAAATATAGAATTTATCAGTCTCTCATATCCTTGTGGAGGAATTTTGGCCCACTCATCTTTACAACACTGCTTCCGTTCATCAAGGTTTTTTTGCACAGCTTTCTTGAGGTCCCACCACAGCACTTCAGTTGGGTTGAGGTCTGGACTTTTGACTGGGCCATTGCAACACCTTGATTCTTTTTCAGCCATTCTGTCCTGTTGCGTGACCCAATTTTGGCCAAGCTTTAGCTGGACAGCCAGCCTCACATTTTACTCTAGAATATGGTATGCAGAGGAATTCATGATTGTAAAGTGCCCAGGTCCTGTGGCTGCAAAACAATCCCAAATCATCACCCTTCCACTACCATGCTTGACAGTTGGTATGTTTGTGCTGATATGCTGTGTTTGGTTTTCACCAAACGTGGTGCTATGCATTATGGCCAAACATCTCCACTTTGATCTCATCTGCCCAAAGAACATGTTCCGGAAGTCTTTTGATTTGTTCAGATGCAACTTTGCAAACCTAAGCATGCTGTCATTTTTTTGGGGGGAGAAGAGGCTTTCTCCTGGCAACCCTTCCAAACAAACCATACTTGTTCAGTCTTTTTCTAACTGTAGTGTCATGAACGTTAACATTTAACATGCTGAGGCCTATAGAGACTGAGATGTAACTCTTGGATTTTTTGCAACATATCTGAGCATAGCATGGTCTGACCTTGAGGTGAATTTGCTGGGATGTCTCCTGGGAAGATTGGCAACTGACTTGAATGTTTTCCACTTGTGAATAATCTTCCTCGCTGTACAATGATGGACTTTAAATGGTTTAGAAATGGCCTTATAACCCTTCCCAGATTGATGGGCAACAACAATTGTTTCTCCAAGATCATTGCTGATGTCTAGACTCTTTGGTATTGTGTTAGCACGCATCTCAATGCTGGAGACCAGCAAACTCCTAAAACTTTGGATGTTAGAGACTTAGTCACACTTGCTGATGATCAATTTATGAAGGGCACTTGATTAGCCAGCTGGGTAACCTTGGGCCAGTCACTCTCTCTCAGCCTTACTTCACAAGGTTACTGTTGTGGGGAGAATAGGAGGAGGTGTGTTAAATATGTTCATCACCTTGTTTATAAGAATAAAACCAGGACACAAATAAATCATCAGATAAAAGGAACTATATTCCCAAGTGGATGAATCATGTATCACATAGATAAAATATGCCTTAAGAAGCTTATTTAATATAGTCCTGGTTCACATAAGTTGAGTGATATGATTATCATCATAATCATTTTTATCTTCTGCTTTTCCTGAAGGAACTCAAGGTGGCAAATATAGCACTCTGTTCTCCATTTTTCCTCACACAAGCTTGTGAGACAGCTAGGGCTTTGGGATCAATTGGCCCAATGTTACCAAGTAAGCCCAGAGTGGATTTGAACCTGGAGGTAGCAACTAGAGTGATTTACAACCTAGGATGATATTTAAAAGAGGATGGTATGACTGGAAATAAACCATCATTAAAAATTCTAACTTAGTGACACACCCACCAGGAATGGCATCATAAACAGCTCAGACACGTAGCTTGAGCTGAAAGGCAACTGGTAGACTGGGCTAGGCCTTAAGCTAGTGAAATCCTTCAGATGCAAAGAGGGACTCTTGGGAATCATACAACATCCTCTTGGACAATTTGCAGCTGTCTACTTGAGGAGAAAAAGGAGTCCCCTAAACTGGGTGTCCATCGATTGGAGAGTGGGGAGGATAATGCAATTCAATTTTTGCCTTTTTAGCTAGCAACACCAACCTGGTCTTTACTATTTTTCTTCTTTTGGACTATTTCTGGAATGCTAAGGGCTCAACTCTGTGTGAATTACATTGTTTCTTTTTGCTGAATTACAATATTTTGGGAATTTACTGGAAGGCTTATTTGCTTTTAGAAGATTTTACTTCCTGCAGCAAAGAAGTTGGAACAATAACCTTATGCTCCTTATGTGTATGTGAAGGAGGGAATGAAAGTGAAAAGTGCTTGGACTGCTGGACTGTCTGCAGTGTGTTAAAAGGAAGTGAAAACATTAATGCACACTATTTTGAATTGCGTCATTACAGCAAGGAGTTCATCTTTTGCTTCTTTATTTTGATTATTCGTGGATTTGTTTACTTTATATCTCTCTCATTGTGGATTGGTGGTTGACTGGCAAGAGTGGCATGTGATGGGGATTGGATCTGCTGAATTAACTCTTCACCATCTAGACAAAAAGGCTGACACTGTTGTACATCTTTATTTTTCTCTCTCAATATATTAGAAAAGGAGAGATGGCTACAAAAAAAGAGGCGTTGAGGCAGATTTTGGGTGAAATTTAGACATTTAATGAAAATATAGAGGCTAGAATCAAACCTGGAGTGGAAATTTGCAGGAGATGTTTGAGAAAAATATACAAAAATCAGAAATATTTTTAGAGGGAAAAATAAAGGAGGAAATTGAAAAAATGGAACAAAAGTTAGAAGCTGAAAACTATAAAATGAACCAGTCTGGGATTGAATCCATGCAAATAAAGGAAAAAATGGGAACCTTCAGTATGAGAGTTGAAGAAATAAAGTTGCCAGTGCAAACATTTGCAATTAGGTATTGCTGAGCTTAAGGGAAAAAAAGTTCCTTAAGTTCTCAGACTGGAGGCACTCCCCAGATCAAACAGGAAAAAATAAAGATGGAATGATTGGTAAGTTAAAACAGAATTGATATGAATTTGCCTCTTATGGAAGAAAGTTATTAGTTTAGGGATATTGTAATTTGTAAGAAGATTCAAAGAAGAACATCACAAAAATGTTTCCAAGAGAATTTTGGAATGTTGGATAAAGAACTAGTTTTGTTGAGAGAAATTTCAGTAAGATTTCTGAGAAG
>JANHZU010005510.1:172073-187075 GCA_032468055.1 Acrochordus granulatus | reverse complement strand
AATTCCCTCGCTTTTTCCATGATCCAGCGAATGTTGGCAATTTGATCTCTAGTTCCTCTGCCTCTTCGAAAACCAGTCTGTACATCTGGCACACGATATAAAGCAGAAATAGAGCAAACTAACCAGCACTTACAGATTTGCTTCGAGCAGGTTCTGGCCTCGGCTGCTGCTGGCTGGCTCAGGGGATCCACTGCCATCACTTTAAAAGGGCCTTTCCCCCCCCAGCTTTTCTGGACGTCGTGGGCGGTTTGGAAGCACTTCTTGCCTCCGTACTGTGAGGGGAGAAGGACGAGGGGGGATTTCTGCTTTATTTGGGACAAGGACAATTTCTGCTTTATTTTGTGTGTGTGCGTGTGTGCATGCATGCTTTGAGAATATCCTGGCATGAAGGGGAGGAGCGGGAGGGAACTTCCTGGAGATTGAATTGGGAGTCTGAAGTCTCTAGAGTTCTCTCTCTTTCACTTAATTTACGCTGTTTACGCAGCGAGAGGAGAGCTCCGTTGTGAGATTTCCCATGTGAGTTCATCGCACGGTGCTCATTGTGATCAGGAACGTCGACCTGCCGCCATGCGGCAATGTAGGCAGAACGCATGTGCGCTGCCGCCCATATGGGAATGGAGCAAACTGCGCATGGCAGAGTCGGCAGAACATGCGTGCATTTGCCGCATTGGCAGAACTCTCGCACGGAGTTGCTGCCTGAACTGGAAATACAGAGCGCGCTTACTGATGATTTTCTCGTCTCATGAGTCACGGCTCGTCTAGCGGAATAAATTTGATTAAATTTTTTTGCTTGTCCTGCAAGTTTCACGTCTTGTGAGTTACTCGTCTTGTGAGGTACCACTGTATACTTCAATAGAAGTTTGACTTAATGGATCACGTATTGGGTTAGAATGATTGCTAATCACAAATTCCTTTAAATCCCTGTTTGTGTATACATAATTGATGGAAATGATATTTATTTTATTTTCAGAAAATGGATATGGTTGCCCAACTCACTCTTGGTGACTCCAAGCAGCTTACAAAAATAAAACCCCAATACAAAACCACAAGAATCCCCCTCCCCCATGGTAACAACAGCCATACCAGCCACTTGATGGGTTCTATTTCACTCTGGGCTCTCCAGGACCATTTACAAAACATGTGTCAAAGAGGGGGCCAATCTTATCTCTGTGTTCCATAGAGAGGTTGCCACTACAGAGAAGGCCCTTCTTCTTGGTCCTGCTAAATGGACCTCCTTAGATCTATTAGGTATCTCTTGCAACCCCCTCTTTCCTTTAACATACATGTTCTCCATTCCTTTTACAGGAAATTCAGAAACTGATTTTTACACCAGAAAATACTTCCATCCATTTAAAATATATTCTGCACCCCTTTGTTTTTACTGGGAACATAGGTTATGGGAAATGGAGGCTTGTAAATACAACTTCAAAAATAGTTTCTAATGAAATAGTGTTGGCTAGATTAATCTTGGTTTTGTTTTTAAGCAAGGGAAGAGAGTATGCATTAAAAATGAATGCCTTGATAATGTAACAAAAATATTGATATTATTGATTTTTATTGTTAAAGCAACATATGCCTTACTTCCGAAAACGAATGGTCTGGGAGATCCTCCATCGTAAACTGCTGTGATTTCATGCCAAGTAAGACTCTTCAGAGACTGAAAACCCCAGGTTTACTCTTCTTGGCCATCTCCAAGTGGACTGCATGGGTTTCTCCACTGATAAGACTCTGTACATTACATTCTTAAAAAAGAAATACATCTATTTCTTGGGCCAGTGTGCCATGCAGCCTTTTCAAAGCACACACTTTCTTTTATATTTTGAAACCCTATTTTTTACAAGGGACATTTGGAGACTTGGATGAGTGCACCTTTTTATCTTCAAAGAGATTTCTGCCTTCCTTAAAATGGCCAGCTTCTGCAAAGAAATTGAGACCTGCCAGTGTTCAGTTCTAGAGCTTTGGAAGCACTTGCAACCTGTTCTTGGATCTCTCAAGATCTAGAGAAGACTTGATGTCATAGCACTAAGTAACTATGGGTTCTCTGTATTATTATTGCTGCAACTGATTATTTGATGTAAAACATGCAGGGATGTGTGTCTTGGAAAATCTGTTTGGTCCAGGCTTTCCAGACATAAGCATGTTCATCTGTTTTCTGCTTCTTACAGTATAATCTGCTGTTAATAACATGGATGATTCCCACAGCAGTTGTAACAACTTAGATTCCTTTTTGTTCTTAAACTATTAGAAATGGAATTCCTTGAGAATGGAAAAATAGATACCAGCACATGAAAATAACTACTTGCTCTACTTTCCACCGTGATAATGACTTCTTTGATTCTATAGTAGGGCTACCCAGTGAAAAATGAACAATCCTTTATTTTGGCATTCAGTGTTTATTTTGTCACAGCAAATGAGTCATTAACCATCCTCTGACTACATATTCAGGACTAGCTATTTTAGTGTAAAGAAAAACAAGGCATTTGTAGGCAGAGGCATTCTGCACTGAGAATCCTTATTCCTCACTGCCTTCCCCAAACTTACTGTGGTGGGTTTTGAACCTGAGAAAGAAAAGTCAGACACCTTTGTGGCCTAGATCACTGCATTCAGATGATTGGGATAATCCCCTTTGAAAGCCAGCATTTTTTTCTGAAACATTCTTGCTATGTGATCAGAAACTAGTTTCATGAAAAACTAACATTTTGAAGAGTTGGTGGATTACATTCTCAATAAAAATAGGATTTATAGCAAACTAAGCAGCTGTAATGTCAATGGATGTTCATTGGACAGAGGATGGAATAATTGTTGAACTTTCAGCTCTTTGTAGAATTAAGGTACAATATAACTTGTTTTAAAACTTTATTGGTAAACAGTTTTTATACTATAAATATATAAATATATATTTATATGCCCTTCCTGGTGATCAGCAATGAACAAATATATCTGAGTTTTGCAGCTTTTTTTCCTGTATGTTTGTTTTTGAAAAGCTGAATTGAAAAAAAAAACTTTTTTTACTCATATGTCCCTCTCTCCTCTTTTTTCTTCTTGACAGCAATTAATGATCAGTTGAAGAATACCCTAAATAAAGTCATCTTCCATAATCCTATTTTTGCTTTGGATTACAACTTCCATCAACCCATCTGATTAGTTAATGGAAGTTGTCAAATATACATGGGCACTAGATTAAAGGAAGATGATACTGAATCTTCCCAGTTTTTGTATGAAACCAGTAAAAGACACTGCTTTACCTCTTAAGAGGCAGATTTTTCACAGAGCCCATGACATCCTGTTTATCATTGATGGAATCAGTTTCTTTTGTCCAGTATGAGAGGATTCTACCTTCTCAGGTCATACTGAAGACTATCTTCAGTCCACCATGAACTATTCCTGTGTAGCCAATCTTGCATTTGTTTCAGTGGAAACCATATTTAAATGGAAGTGTTGTACAGTTGCTGGATTGGCCTCTGTATCTGCTGTCAACCAACAGAAGTGGAATGCAGACCGGATTCAAGCCCAAAAGTTTGGATTAAGTTTGCATGTCACATATACCTCTTGATGTATCTTTTTTTAATTCTGAAGTACATTTTTGTGTTTCTGCCATCAAACAGGGAACATTTTATATATTCTATATGTGTAAACAATAGTTTTGTATACATTTCCCATTACTCTTCCCTAATTTGTGCTCTTCCTAGACAGATTTTTTTATGTCTTTGTGTTTTTTTATATCAGTCTCTGGTCACCTTTTTCTATGTTTTTCTGCAAGTAATTTTATTTTGTAATGTGTTATTCTTAAATAAACCCAGCCATTTAAAAATCTCAAAGAATCAAAGTCTGCTCTACTGTTACCTGCAATGCAATTTACCTTGTACTCTGATTTAATATAGTCATAGCCCTAGTATATATGCTTCACTGGTTTTCTTTGAGCAAAATAAGATCAAGACTCTGGTAAATTGTACTACATTTTTATTCTACATGCAGAATTAACCTTACCCAAAATTAAAGCTTACCCGCAATTACCCATTATCATACTGATTATGTCCTGCTCAGCTTTTACAAATGTTTTTCCCCTAAAAGAGCCCAAATCCTTGGTTAGACCATGCTTAGAAGTCTTATTCCAACAATGTGGCTGGAAATCTGTTTTATATGATTCGCTAAATAAGTGTTCCCTCTTAGCTCCAAATATTTCTTTGGGGACTAAGGCACCGTGGGACTTAATGTACAAGAAGTCCTTGAATTACAATCATTTCCCAATGGTTTGAAATTACAATGGTTGCAATGTCTTAAGAACATGTGATTGCCATTAGCAGTCTTCTCAGCCGGCTTCCAACAAGCAAAGTCAATGGAGAAAGATTTGCTTAATGTGTGATTTAACAACTGCAGTCATTCACTTGACCATGGCAAAAAAGGTTGTGGAATTGGGCATGACTCAACAGCCACCTTGCTTAACAATGAAAACTCTAATCCAACTGTAGCTGTAAATCAAGGATTACTTGTATAGTTCTGACACTAGGAGGTTTAAGAGCCTTGTAGTGGTAACTAGTTTCTTGCCACGGTAAGGAACTTAGTAACAATCTTCTGCAGAGCTTGCTAACAATTAAAGCCTTTATTGTAAACTATGAAAGTAAAAACCAGCAAAAACCCTTGTGGGCATTTTCAGATAGAGGATGCATCTATGTTATCCATTAGATTTATATCTCCAAGTGATGAAAAACTCCATCCAATGTTAATGATGGATCACAGAATGCTAATTTGTACTTGCACAAAAGCTACATCTAAAGTTTTTAAAATTATTTTTATTTTATGTAGCACATACTAGAATTTGCTTAATTTTATTACACAATCAAACTTTGTAATTAAAACTAGTAATAAACAATAACCCAGAATAATGTAATATTCTGTGGTCCTATTTAAATTAATATCTGACCATAGAATACTTTGGTATCAGGCATAAGTAAATTGGCATCTTGTACATCAATCAAGCTACAACAAACCGCTCATTTAAATACTTTTCTCTCAACTTCCGCCATATTAAGCCTTTCCCTTTTCCCCCATCAATTTTTCTAGTAGGACTGTTTGCCAATATCATTAAATACAGATTGACATTGAAAAATTACAGTAATCCCTATCTTCCATACCTGATTTATAAATTATGTAGGATCCATTTAAAAAATGCAAAGGTTTGCAAAAAATGTTTTATAATAGTGAAAATAATTAACCAACACGTTGCACTAGATCACTGTGTAAACAATAGTTTTGAGATCACTGTTCTTCCACCTTGACAACTTTAAGATATGTGTACTTTAAGCCAGCATGGGGAAATCCACACATCTCGAAGTTGCCAAGATTGAGAAACATTGTACTAGATCCTTATTGTCAGCATTTAGGGAAGTAAATGGAAAAATACTCATTAAAAATGTAATAAGATTAAGATTTCATTAAATTATGCTAAAAAGATGTGGGATTATTGCTTTTTTAATGTTAATGGATGTAATGGCCTATCCCACATTCAGTAAACTATTAAATGTTGCTGAAAAGAGGAAGATGATTGATATATGGTGAACTTTAGTAGCAGAATTACAGAAATAAATAGTTCCATCCCACAATATACTGTTAAAAGAGGAAAGTAAAGCTAATAAGTTTACAAAGGAATATATCTGCTGTTATAGATAGGGGGCAGTAGCTCCTCACATTCAAAGAAATACCAGGTGTTGGTCATTTACACTTCATACTGGACATATGTTTATACAGTTGTCTTATTAAAAGTTGTATCTACTAGCTCTCTGGATGGTATTTGAATGATTCTGGAGCTGGAATTTTTGAAACAGTTCGCAGCAAAGTGTGGTTACAGAAAAGCACGTGAAGAAGCTGCTCCAATGTCATATTCACTGACTAACAATGGCTCTATGTTCTTCTACATTAATTTGTGCATTGCAGTTTCTTCTTTTATCCTATTTATGACCCATTCTGTCACCAAAATTCTCAGGATAATTGGCTTCTGTCCAAAACTAGAGACAGCTGCTGATTTCATGGTTACAGTAGACAAATATTTTCCATAGCTGGTATACACCCCATAGTATAAAACTTAGGATGCTTGTGAAAAATTGTTCGGCACCAAATTGTTTTGGTTTTCTATTCAGCTGAGTGGATATTTGAACAAAACTCATATTCAGTTGAGTTGACAGTATGTAGCAGACTTTGGATGGTCTTAGAAAGCTGAGCAAACAGCCCTGGTTAGTATTTGGATGGAAGACTGCTAGGAAATTCGAGAATAGTAACTTCACATTTTACTCAATATAAGGCTTAATGTTAAACATGGGCCAGGTCTCCCACAATAGTCTATCTTTGCATTAATGACTAGTAAACTAATCCATTAATCTCAATATTTAAAATTTGCCTATGTGCCTTTAGGGTTTACTTCTCAGCAACATGTTTACCATAAGATTGCATGGTCAGTGTTGGATTTGAAAGAGCCAAATGAAAGTAAATTCTATTCTACTACTTTAATGGCTGTCCCAAGGGTTACAAGAATTTCTCCTAAGCTCTAAAACTTCTGACCTTGGTTTATGATCTAATAGTCCTGGAGGTTGCCCTTCCTTCATTTGGTCATGCATAGTGACTCAAGGCTGATTCCCCTCTTCACACACAGTTCAGTCTTCCTCCATAGTCTGTCAAATTATTAGATGAGCTGGGGACAAGAGAATCTGAAAGATACCAAGATGTGGGCCAAAATAAGAAGCATACTGAAGAAGTTTGTGGAGATGGAAAATATGGATCATGTACAGAACCATGCAATCATGTTTTTTGGAGGCCTGAAGCTGGGAAGAAAACTTCTGAAATGATGCCCTTTATTTCTTTTTCTTATATTCAAATATTGCCCACCAGCTAGGGATTTTTCAGGTCATGTTGACTCTCCTCACAGCCTTCTTTTTGCAGACATGAGCAAGGTTTTTCCCAACATTTCCAAGTACTCAGTCATTACCATTTTTAATCTCTCCACACACATGTACAGGCATCTTCTGTAAACATTGCTGGAGCTGAACTGACAATATTCCATTTATTCCTTGCGGCTCCTTCTTCCAACTTTTCTCAGAGAAGACGGGAGCTCTTTATCCTAAAATTAAAATATACTTTTTAGATTTCCTGCAGTGGTCGTGATGTGGATCACTTAAAGCTTTGTTTGGCCTGCTGTCCAACCAACATGTAAGAGACGTGAATTGCTTTTCCATAGCTTCCCTTTAGATCTAATAAGGAAACAAATGGATCACGTATTTATCTAGTATAGATAATCTATACACTATATTCCTACAAATCCGTTAATATGAATACAGGTAGTCCTTGCTTACTGACTGTTCAGTCACTGTTCAAAGTTTCAACAGCACTGAAAGCGGAGTCTGCAGTCACATGATAGCAATCTGGGTGCTGGGTAACCACACCGTTCTGGCCTACCAACTTCTCAACTCCAGTAAAAAAAAAAAAGTTATTGAGTTTATTGGACTGCCATTAAAAAAAATAGTTACTGAGTTTATTGGACTGCCATTCTCTGGAGATCTAGAAAGAATAAAATATTTGGCGCCTCTGTTTCCGAGCAGAGAAGAAAACTTACCTTCTCCTCCCGAGAAGAACATTTTGCGTTCATTGGCCCAGTTTCGACCACGGTTTGATTTTAAGAGCGAAGTGGGCCTGTGTGCATTTTGTTAGCAGCATTCTGATGCTGCTCTTTGAATTTTTATCAGCTTTAAACGACACCTCATCCTTGAGCTGGATTGTGGAATATGCTGCGCTGCTAGGCCTCCCTCGCTCCATCCCTGAAACGGTGGGAGGGGCACCTCCTCAACCACAGCCTTCCAGAGCTGAACGGGGACAGTGGGCTCTTTCTCTGAGGAGAGGTCTGCTCCTTAGCAGCCCCACTCCGCTGCCTTTGTCGAGGGATGCTCAGGCGAGGGCACAGCCTTCTGTCCCCCGGGCCCGGAATTCGCCTACGCAGCCTGGGGAATGCCAGGAATGCTGGCCTGCCTGCCCTGCCTCAGCCTTGTCCTTATAAGGCTCAAGGGGTCGTCCAGCTCCTGAGGCAAAGTGCCTCAGGTTTTTCAAGGAACCTTGTCCCAGTTCCATGTAAGGGAAAGACAAAGGCTGTTCCTTCTACGGATCAGGCTTCCGCCTTCTTTTCAACACCTGCGCCAAAGGCCTGCTGAAGACAGCTGGTAAGCAACCAGCAGCTTCCAGCACCAAATCCAGCCCAGAATGTTGTACTGAAATTTGCTGTTTGGGGTTTTCCAATAGCGACTGGGCTCAGCATCCAAGCCTGTTTTCTGTTGGCTCACAAGTGGATGGCTGTATTAACACTGGAGTAGAAACCTGGGTCCTCCGGTCTGTGCTGAACTATAACCCCTAACATCCTTAACAGGTCTCTTCCTCTTGTAAATAGTTGATGAAGGGACCAGCTGGTGATTATTGACAAAACCTGCCATGAGAATGCGTGCAAACGGCAGTCTGTTCTTGCTGATGAATTGCAGTACATTATGCAGAGGTGGAAGACAGATTTTCTGTGGAAAAAAATGAGGCCTTTCCTTTTGAGATGGCCTTAAAATAGTTCCCCTTCTGTAAAATGCAGCTTTGTGATTCCAGGACGAAAATACAGCTGCTTAAAAGGCTTTTGAGGCTGGTGCTACATTTGCTACCCTGCTTCCTCTAAAGCACTGTTTTGCCTTCAGATCTGAAGCAATATACACTCTTAGTAAGTATTACAACACACTTATTTCAAGTTCATTTTTTATGTTTGATGCTTGTTTGAAAGAAAAGGGTATTCGGTAGTTGCCAAGGGAGAAAAGAGTGCAAAATGATACTATCTGCAGAATTCCAGAGCCATACCATTAACAATTAGTATCATACTGTACCACATTTATGAAGTGGGCTTTCAAATTCAGTTTCTTCAAAGAATTTCTACTGATTTCAAGAGGCTTTTAGATTTTGCTAAACCAAGTGTTTTGGTCACTAGCTGCTTAGAAGAAAAAGCTTCAGCTGAGATTAGAAAACTATGAAATGTAAGAAATAAGGGGAAAACAATGAAAAACAGAGTAAATGTTCCCGTCTTGGAATTTATAAACAGAAAAAAATCCGAATGATTTTGCTTTAAATGTTGGAGCAAAAAATGCAATCGTAGAACAAAAGTCAAGAAAACATAGTATTTTGGAAGTGTCCAGCTTGTCTTTTCCCATACAACATTTGTTTCAGACAATAAGATTGTTTTTCCTCCTTTTACCACAGCTGAGTAAGAAATAAATCAGGTCAGCTGCTGAATGTGGTTAATGTAATAAGAATGTGGTGGTGCAGCATCAGTTCTGGAGTAGTTCATGATGTCATGTGTCACACTAGCTTGGCATATTATGTGAACCCAGCTATGGTGGCTTTGTAAACATTAAATGATATGATGTATTAATCTACTTAGTCATAATCTGTACTGTCAAGCACAGCACAACTAGGAACAAATGTGTAATAGGTTTGGAAACTGATGGATCTGTGTATGCTTCCATCCCTTGTTGAATTACAGACAACAGCGTCTCTGAAGCCCTTTTTCCCTTTGAACTTAACCATGTTACAAACATATCCTAGCAGGGTTTTTTTTTCTGTTGAATTCCCTTGATTTTGCCTTCATCTTAGTCCATGGTTGAAACAAGCTTAGCTTAGCTATTTTAAGCTGGTAGCATCCAATAATAGCTACAAGATGTGTAAAAAATTATTCCATCTCTCCACCCAAACCTTATAAGCAAAGACTAACAGGGAATGGGATTTTTTTAAAAACATTTCAGGATGATGTAGGCATGGTACTCTTCCTTCTGGTCCCCAATCTGCCTCCTCTTAGCCATCATTCTACTGCTGATTCCCAAAAGAGCTGGATGTACAGGTAGCCCTTGACTTGTGATCAGCCACTTAGTGCCTGTTTGAAGTTATGGCAGACCTTCCTGGAGGTACTTATGACCCACTTTTGAAGTTCTGATGGACCTGTCAGGTGCTTAGCAACCAGCCCACATTTACAGCTGTTTGCAATGTCCCACAGTCACATGATTGCATTTTAAAATGTTTTTGCTGAAAACTGGCATTTTGTAACAGTTTTTGGCAAAACCAGCCCTTAGTGAACCATTGGTTTGCTTAACTACTATAGTGTTTGTTTAATGTCTATCTCAAGAAAGGTTGTAAAATGGTGTTGGTCAGATGGGCGACCCATTTCATGATTGTCTTGACTTATGACTGTGATGGGCAGGCTCCATTATTGTCATAAGTCAAGGACTATCTATAACAGCATATGGCACGTAACAATTTCAAACAGTTTTTGTGGAACAGAGAAATGGCACAATAATAAACTAGCATAACAAACTGAAATCGAGCAATGGAATTACAGACCATGTAATTCTCATGAGGGAAGTCCTCATTTGGCACCAAACAGGAGACAGAGGAATCTGAAAGTCAGCATTTCTTGCCTATATAAGGAAAGGAACAAGAGAGAGAGCCTAAGTAAAAGTGCTCTTTACTGAACCCTCCATTTTTTTGCCAATCTGATTTTTAAAATTTTAGTTATGAAAGAATGAGATATTGGAGAAGAGACACAGGAAAGAGCCTAAAATAGTAGACAGAATCTTTCAGCCAGTCTTACCGAATTACTACTGCAATGCCATGATAACTTTGCCCATGGAATGGTAACATCCAGAAAAGAGAGGACAGGAAAATTAGAGGAATTAATCACTTTATTATGTATAGGTAGTCCTTGTTTAGTGACCACAATTGTGAGCAGCAAATTGGTTGTTAAGTGAAGTAGTTGCCAAGTGAAACTGCAACTGTGCTCATTATCTTAATTTAGCTTTCCTTTGTTTTATATACCTTCAAAGGATGTACATGCAAGGACTGATTGCAAACTTACTTTTTCATCACTGTCAAAACTGTAAACAGTCACTAAACAAATTAGTTACTAAGCAAGGATTACCATAGTGCTCTCGTAAAATTAGATCCACATCCTTTGACCATGATCCAGAGTCTCCAAATAAAAATCCCATCCAACTTTTAGAATATATTTGCAACATATAGTTCAGTCTTAAGAGCTGGTATATGTCTATTACTTGGACACTTTCTGTATGATAGAGTCCACTGAAAAATACTATGGATTCAGTGCTAGATCTGGAATGGCTGATTTGCATATAGAAAGCATCTTTTACATTTTGGTTCTGAATGGAAGGCATATGGGTCTGAACCATTTTCAAGTCTAAAGCAAATTAAACTCTGCAGAGCTCGTGGATTTTTCTACTGACAGAAATTCTTGCCTCACTCTACCTCTAGCTCCTAGGCCTCTGCTAAAGTTGCTTTCTGCTTTCCTGCTCTCTTTGCTTTAATACAACAACAAAAATGGGAAAATAAAACAAAGCTGTTAAGATAAAGCAAGATATAAAAAGATAAGAGAAAATAAAATGAGAAATAAACTAAATCAAATATAAAAATACAAATACTGTAAAACAATTACATCCATATAAAATGGATGCAGTTCAATTTTTGACCTAATTTTGCAGATGTGAGGATGGAGGTTAGAGGAATACATTGGACAAAAGGTTTACTTTTTCTCCACAACCAAAGCAAACCAGAACAACTACTATAACTATTTGTAGAATGAGTTGGTTTGAAATATAGTTTTGTCTCACTTTTATAAAATCTCAAAATATGATATACCAAGGATTGGGTTGCTGTAGCATTCCAAATGTTGCTACATCTCTCTCCAGTTCCAACTACATATTGGCTAAGCCACCTATAACAGTTATAAAATGTTTCAGCAGTCTCAGAAGGTGGATTACTTCAACATCCCTTCTCTATGCAGTGTGTCAAACTCCAGGGAACCCCTTAGAAAATATCTTGGATGCTCATCACCTATGCAACCAGGACATGCAAAAAGCAGCTAAAATCACATTATCTGCCTAAGATGTTATGCTAACTGCTGCAATGAAAGTCATTCAAGATATTTAATGTGCCAAAGCACACATCCTGACCTCTTTTCCTAGTCCTTAGCAATACCATCTTCTCTCATATAGACTGGGGTCTTGTATCATCCAACCTCATTTACGAATTTCCAGTAAGACCAGTCACCACTGAAGCCACAGGACCCTCTGTGAACATGACCTGGCTCATAGCCGGCAGCTTGCATTTTTCAGCATTCCTTTGCCTGCTGTGCAAAGATAGAAGGCTGCTTTGTGTGAGTCACTAAGCCCAGAAGGACTGTCAAAATATTCCCCAACCTGGGTTGGGTGGTAGGGAAGTTAGGAACATTCCAGCTACCACTTATTTGGATATTTTCCATTGAAAATGTGTTTCCTTTGGGAATGGTACTTTGCAAAAAGTTTGGAGGGTACCAGAGACTTGAGCAAGCTCAGCCATTGACAAATTAAGAACCTGTCTTGAAAGCAACATCAACCAAGAAAATTAATGTTTCAGTTTTATAGTTCTGTTCAGAAATATAATTACCAAAGCAAAATATCTACTGTGATTTAAAATATTTCTATTTTAAAATGTAAAATACAACTGCTCCATTGATACCATTTTCTTGTCTAAATGTGCCCACATGTACACACACAGATGGCCTGTCAAACCTGATCAAATATAAACAGATCTATTAACAGACAAGCATGTTTTATATAATTTAATCAGGATGCATGTGCTGTATTCCTGTAGAAGAGATGGCAGAGCTGGGGGAAGGATGAAAAGAGGGATTAGTTTAGAGTCACTACGTAGCCACAAATGTATTAAGTCCAACCTCTCCCAATTGCCATTTAAAAGTGCTGACCACTAGTTGAGAAGATTCATGTGTATAGGCTTTAGCAATAAATCATTTAACTGGAACCTTTATGAGTGGACCTGGTCTTTTGCACCTGATAATTCCTCCCCTTTTCCATGACTTCATGTATGATCTCTATAGGCCCTCCAATAGTTACAACCATATTGTTATTTTCATGTGATAGAAGATAATGATAAAATACATGGGGAATATACACTAATCATAGTAGGTATTTAGTTTTAATTGTTTAATTGAATTTAAATTAAGCAAATTTGGTTTTTATCTCTGACCTTATCAAATTCTTTGCTAAATCTCACTTGATTTTAGAATGCACACACTCAAAAATAAAGAGGTCTTTGGTTCCCCAAATATGGTGTATCCCTAATTTAAGCTGTTCTGACCAGTTTACAAGATGCTTTGCCCATATCCAATCCTTCCTCCCACCTCATAGTTGTCAATTTGTGCAAAACAAATTGTTCAACATATTACAGTATTACAGCTATCAGGCTGGCTTACTGACAGTTTCAAAGGCTTCTCATGTTTTTGTCATCAGCTGACAATAAAAGCTGAAATTCCTCCTTATAGAACAGTAATTTCCAAACTATGATTGAGTGAATGGAGTCCTCCAAGAAATTGGACACCTCAATTGCTCTATGCAATTCAGAGAAGATATAATCCTTTGCTACCCTGATTCTGCATTTTCCCTGTCTGTGACATCAAAGGTTGCCATTTCCTGATGTACAGACTGTGGCAGAAAATTCTGTAAGTATCTAGGATATCTGAGCATGTATCTGTGTTTTAATTTAGAGGTGGTGAACCCAGAATATCTTTCTTCCTCTTAGGTGATAGCAATCAGGGTCAGCTTTCCATCATCTGATAGGTAAGCTGGTAGCAATGAATATCTTGTTGGATTACCAGAGGAAGCTGGATTCCCATTTGCCACATAAACCAGCTATTTGCCTGCTTGACTGAAGTGCCAAACCTTCTGACATTGTTCCATCATGAATGAGGTGGAGCTACCTCTTTAAATATTATTCTGTTTGAGCTTCCTACCTTTTGGTATACACCCAGCAGTTTTCTCTCTTGACTCTCTATTTATGGTCCTGTAATATTAACAGTAGTTTGTTGGCCTCTGTTTGCAATGTGTATCCTTCTCTGAGTGGCATAGACAGACATTATATGAAACCTTTCATAGACTCCCAGTTCTGGCTCCTACATGTTTACCTTCAACCCTAAATCTCATATGTTTTTGTTCTTAAAACTGAGGCATCAATAACAACTGGCAGCAGATGTGGTAGTTGGAGAAATTTTGGGTCCTCTTATTCAAATACTATAATGCTGTCTGTTTCTCTATGGAGCTAGAAGGGACACAGGAATCCAACTTGGCCAGATATGTTGATGTTTACTTAATTCAGTTATGCCCAGGGGCCCCACTATAAATATCTGTTCCTCAGCGCAGATTGATGCATTGAAAATGTGGGTAGCCTTGTTGCTGGGCAATTACAATGAGGTCTTTATGGGTTGGCATTGATAGAACCCCAGACTACGTCTGTGGATGGTGTTATTATAAAGTTTAGCCACTTGGTGGCACCTGTCTTTAGTTGATTTAGGCAATGTCAATCATGTGTTTCTTCTTAAAGGTTGATGGTTATATTCTGGTCTCTCAAATCCTTCTCCATGATACCATGATTTTGTTTATGGTATCACTGCTGATATTACCTGTAAGTACAAAGCTTAAAGTCCTCTATATATTGCTGAATTACAATCCCTAGCAGCATTAGTGAGCCCAAATGATGAGGAATGTTGATTTATTGATTTATTAAATTTATATGCCACCGAAATCCAAAGACTCTTGATGATGGTATTCCACAGAAGGAGGCCTAGCTGATTCTACCTTGGCCTAGACCAAATCTCCCTTAGTGACACTGCATCTTCAGCAATATTTATGAACAACAGTAGACAACCTCTGCCCCTTTGGGTCAGTTTCATAGATATTTCCTTCCTTATACAAAGATACAGAATGAACATGGTGGGCAAAAAAGCAGTCAGAATGAGAGTGACTTCCAACTTTTTGTTGGCTTTCCCATTGAGTTTCCTCATGGGAAGCTGTCAGAGAGGATCAGAAATCTTCCTTCCTTCCTTCCTTCCTTCCTTCCTTCCTTCCTTCCTTCCTTCCTCCCTCCCTCCCTCCCTCCCTCTT
>JANHZU010005510.1:145794-158936 GCA_032468055.1 Acrochordus granulatus | reverse complement strand
AGACACTCTTTGTCTGGCTCCTCTGATGAGACCTGTCCAGTATGATTGAACCTCTGGCAGAGCTCTCATCTTCTTCAGAGCACGCCAGCCCCCCAACCACAGCAAGGTGGTGCCTCACTGGGGGGATTGTAACTCTAGGTATCTTTTATTATCTCTGGTTTCATTGTCACTGTTTTGTGTATCTGTAGTTGATAGAGTTCAGAGGTTGGTATACACATAAATGCTTTTGCATATCTGCATTCCTATTGTGTTTTTAATTACTCTATACACACATAAATTGGTGGACAGGTCTTTATGCATGCACAAAGTACATTTTTAAGATTTTGAGTTTGGCAGTCTGTGCCTGTATTCTCTTCTTCTTCTTGAGCTGGTCACAGCAGATCTCACTAGGACATTCTGATTATTAAGCTCTCTGTGACTGCCTCGCAGCACCTGGCTGCTGCCTCCTCCTAAATAACTTGCTTAGCTGATAATAGAGGAAATCATCCCACTCACATTGCTTGGATCATGCTTGTTCCTCTATTCTACATGGCTCTTTCACCATGTCATTGGAGGAATTTTTTGATTGTAATGCTCGTTGGTAATGCTACCTGCAGACTGCTTGTAACTCCACACCACTTGGTCATTGGAATGAGTCACATTTCCCTTTCACAGTTTTGGCTGAGATAGAAAGAGTCAAGTGGCTCACTCCAATGACAATGTGTTATATGGCTAGGAGCTGTCTAAAGCAGTACTAGGATCCAGTAAAGCTGTCTAAAGCAGTACTAGGATCCAGCAATACAGCTTAGAGACACTTTCATAAGAATATAAAAGAACGGTGTGGGATGGAGAATCTAATGTGAGCCAGGTGGTACAAAGTGGGTGAGTGCCAACTAAGTAAGTTGCTCTAAAAAGAATACTTGCAATTCTGATGAAGTCACATGGATTTTCACAATTAGATTTACCCAGTGAGATCTGTCATGATCAAGTGATGAGAAGGAAGCTAGACAGACAGAGGTCTTAATGGAAGAATGAGATGGTAGTAACATTTGTATATATGTGTGTGCATGCCTTCAAGTTAGTGTTGACTCCTTGTGGCTGCCAGGACAGATCCCTGCAGATTTCTTGGCAAGATTTAGAAGTGGTTTGTTATTACCTTCTTCCTGAGGTCTGAGGGAAAGTACTGACCTCTCACCCAGCTGGTGCCTAAGGTAGGCCTAGAACTCATGATCTATTTTTATCCTGGTGCCATTACCCCTACACCAAAGTGGTGGCAAATAGAGGGGTTTAAATTTGTTAGGCACTGGGGAATGTCTGGGGACAAATCAAATCTGTACAAGAGACAGGCTCCAGTTAAAATGAAAAGGAGCCCAGCTTCTACTGCATTACATCAAAAAAGATAGAATAACTTTTAAAAGTGAACCCCAAAGGAGAGCCAACAGGTTCTGAGTAGCATCTGATTTGAAAGGGTACACATATTGTAGGAAATATAAGGAATAAGATCAATACTGGAAGTGGATAAATGAGTTATTGTCAATCATGCCAACAACATTTGAGAAATAATGTTATATAGCGTTTTTATGCCCCTGCAAGACATTTCCAAGCAAACACTGGGAAACAGGTACAGTATTTGGTTGAGAACAGGAATATAGGATATAGTAGATACCTTTCTGTAAAATATCTCAGATTCACAACAGATTGAAGAAAAAATACAGCAAAATACCTTATAGTTTTCAAAAGCATTTCACAGTGTCTATTCTTTTTATACTTTCCTTTGGTGCAGCTATAGAAAGGTGGAAAATAGCTCTAGATAACTTTGTTCCAGACTGAACAGATCCTATTCAAATCTGTTTACTGTGGGTCCTCTCTATGAAATGGAGCTGCTCATATACACTCAAAATGGTCTTGCTTGATTTTGCTTGATCTTCATCCACAATGCTTGATCTTCATCCACAATGACTTACACATCTGCCCATTCTAGGAAAGGTATTGTCCACAGTGGCTTCACTCATTATTTTTAAAGATAGGATCTCATTTATCTAGCAAAGCTTTCCAAGAATAGGAAAGGTTAGTTATCTCAGTAAAACTTAAAGTGAAGTATCCATGCAGACAGGTACAATATTATCTCTAATTATGGTAGGCTCTTCAATATATAATCTTCATATGGCTCCAGCAATTTGAAGTGGCAGTAGTCAAGGCATGTAATTTGGGGGATTGCTACTCATTCTTGATTTCTGGGAACTACTGTATTACAATGTATTGGTGAGAAAAGGTAACTATAGTTACCTAGTAATTAAAAGTTGATAGGTACCTGTAGGAAATATTATTTGGTGCTGAATGCCTCCTTTGTGGAACCCTACAGAAATCAAACAACTATGACACAGTCAACCCACAGTGGTACAGCTTTTTGTGGAGGTTGTGTATTGCATTATCATTACAAAATTCTGTTTTTAGTACTATTTAACCAGTTATTGAATGCCAATGGAAAGAATCCATAGGAGACTTAAAGATGGCTTCATCTTCATGTGTCAATAAATCTGAAACTTAATTCTGTAGCATCATGATCCAGTTAGTTGCCTTTGCAACAGAGACACTGGTATTACCTGCTTTTGCAGTACTCTGAAGCAGGAGCCCAGATCTTGATATTATTTAATGAACATTCTCACCCTTGCTGTCATCATCATGCATTGAAATCTCTATGATTTGATCAGAATTCCCTCCAAATGGCCAAGGATAAGAGTGGTTAGCATCTTATAACTCTATTCCATGTCCTCTTTGTTACCTCAGTGAGCCTATTGTTGGGCCAAATAAAAGTGGCTAACACATGGTGAAATGACAGACTCATCCTTCTCTACTCAGTTGCATCAGAGGAAAGCAATGACAATGGTCTCTTTATACCTCCAGAGAAGAAGGGATGATTCCCACCAACAGGAAACTGCTTGCCTGCCTGCCTTGCAGTTTAAGGGAAGTACTTCAAATCTGTTTTTGTAGAATCTCCTCTGAAGCAGAACATCATTTAAGTTAAAGGTTAATCAGTTCAGCTGCTACTCCCCTAGATCAACATATCATGGGGAAAAAAGGAGATGTTGCAATTCTTGTGTGTGGAAGAGATTAGACAAAAGTGTCACTACAACTATAGGTTCCATCCTTCAGAATTCATAGGAAGTGGCCTTTCTCCTTTTACATTAAATGGTCAGGTATGAAGACTGGGCCTTCATACTTCAATCTGTCATAGTAACTTTTTCAGGCTGGGTGGAAAAAAACTTGCATCTGCTTCTGTTGGCACTGGAGACTGATGAAAAAACGATTCATGAAGGACAGTCTGTTGAAGTGGTGTTTATATTGGTGTGCAAGAAAAAACATTATAAAAGTTGATGATCTGAGCTGCCTGCAGCCTCAGACCAAACTGTAGTAGGCTACAGTGGGAATTTCATTGAGTGATAAACAGATTCAGCAGATTGAGGGAAGAAGAAAAAAGGGAAAATAACAGATAAGATAGATATACAAGATTCAAGAGATTACTCATATTTCCCTGGATATTTATTTGACCATTTAGACTATAATCAAACAATATTAAGTTCCTGCTCTTGGATGAAGTCCTACCTCTATTTTTAGGTAAGGAAAGGTCATTAAAAAACCCTCACAATTTCTTACAAAATATTCTTGTTAAATCTAAGGCCATTTTTTGTGTTGTAGTCTATACTGAATCAGTGTGCCCAGGATTACAAGATGTCCTGCAAAAGGAGGACGTGTCCTCCTTTTCATCTTCATATCTTCCATCTGGCAGATGACAATATTGTCCAGCTTTTTGAATAGATTTATCTGACTCACAACAGTAGTCATTCAGATTTTTGTGTATTGTCACCTTGTAAGTTGTCTGCTTCCTTTTTTCCCTTGCCCATGGACAGAATCAAAGGCCTAGATATACATTATTTATTTCTAGATTCCAGCAATCAGCTTCACTCCAATTCCTTCAAATCTACAATCATTCTACTTTGCAGATCATATGACTTGCCATATATTTTAGGGTGAAATTTAGAAAGAATGTCAGTGTTGATTCTATATTATCTTTAGCATATGTTCTTGAAGGTAAAGATTAATTGGAAAAATACTGCAATTGAAAAAACAGTATTTCTGATGCTGTAAAAAGTTATTTTATATATATAATCTATTCTAGGAAAATGTTTAAACATCTATACTGCTTGGTGGCCCCTTTTCAGGGCAACTAGGACAATGGAATGGCTTGAGAATGTTGTCACAGATATATCCAGAGTGTGTGTGGGCTTCCATCCCTTGGTCACTAGCCAGTTCTGCCATAGCCATTTCTCCTCCAGCTTTTGATCTCTCAGGACCAGATTCCTTTCTATCCTTCCCCCCACTACCTTTTAAAATCATATGATGGTGGCAGGGGCTTCCACAAATAGGAGGGAGTAAAAAAAAAGTCAAGACGGTGGCTCTGACCATGTGATTAAAGCTCTCCCCTTGAAAATGTGTATTGCAATATACATGAAAAGGAGTGAAGCTCATATGGTTAAAGCTGCAATCTTGACTTTTTGATTCTTCCTTCTGCACTTGCTCTGTAGTTGGTGATTATTAGCTTATAATCTCTTTAGTGTTGTATTTCTGAGTTGGAAAACCCAGGTGTAATATTCAGGAAGTCCTCTATTATGACCATAATTGAGCCAACCTGATTTTACAATCTTTTTTACAACGGTTGTTAAATGAATGCCGTGGTTGTTAAGTGAATTCGTTGTTTGCTACAGGGTGTTTTTGCCAAGACTGGAAGTAAATGTTGGGTTTTGGCAAAAATGTAAATCACAGCTATGTGACCATGGGATGTGCAAAGAACTGTAAATGCAGTCACTTGACTGCAGTGGGGGGCATTGGAAATTTAGAATTAGAGCATAAGTACCTTTAGGGGTATCTGGTCATAACTTCAAACAATCGCTAAGTGACAAGTCGTAAGCTGAGATCTACCTGTAAACTGTACATAGTAGTAAATACTTTTTCTAGGCTATTTCTCTTTTTTCCTTCTGCATACTCCATTGAACACACCACACAAATGAAAGGAATAGGTTTATAGAGCAATGAGGAAGTGAGAAAGAAGCATTTCCCAACACCCTTTCTCTTTTGGTCCATGGTTTTCCTTAACAAGGTTTAGCTAATTCCAGTGTTCAAGTGCTTAAAAACTTCCAACCCCTACAAATCAAAAGAGGAAAAGTGAAGGGTGAGTGAGGACAAGGGCTGTGAACGTCTGGGAAAAAATTGCATATGTAGGAGGACAAAGGTCTTGATTCGTGCATGTGATGGTGACAAAGGGAAAGGCTGATAACACTAGCAGAAAGGAAAGGCAGGATTTACTGATGCCTCTAGCAATGCGGACAGCATAGTTCAGCACTGAGCCACCATACAGCTGGGGTGGCCCTGATGAATGGACAACCACATTTGTGAGAGAGTTTGTTTGCAACCACCGTGAGGAGTGGATGGCATGTCAAGCAGCTGGTATAGAAATAGCCCTATCCCTTGCTTTACTGCCAGACTATAAAGAGTCCTAATCAAACTGAGAAACCAAAGATGGCTCTGATGACATAGGTGGGAGAGATCAGTTATTCAAAACGGTTACTCTGTTCCTGCTGGGTGGAACACTTGGGTTATTTTCAGACTGCATTCTGTTGCCTCTGGTTAGCATTGGGCAGGCAGGAAGGGAGGAAAGAAATGCCCAGCTGTTTAGCTCTTTTCTCTCTAAATTCAGCCTCTAATTTCAATGGGCCTCTTTGTTCACAGGTACCTTTCTACAATATCCATATCCCACTTATTTCATGTCCCACCTATAGAAGGATACACCCTAGCTATACAGGGATTTTTTTTTTAAAATAAGGAGGGGGTAGGGAATCTCACTCTAACAACTCTTTGGTCTGGTCTAACATCTCTTTGGTTTAACATCTCTTTAACATCTGGTTTGGTCTGGAGAAAATTTGTTGAAAGGAAGCATTACATTAAAGTACACTTTTAACATAAAAAGGCCGTCCAAATGAAATCTCCCCCTTTGCAGCCTGCTTTTACAAGCAACAATTGTATGTTGCCAATATTATTTGAATAAAATATTTGGTGAAGCACACAAGAAAATATTTGGAAACAGTTTGTCCAGGTAATATTTAAAAAAAAATCAGAACAGCTCAGAATCTTATTTTCCAAAACAACCAACCAGTCCAATTCCTGGAATATCTATTTAACATGACATATAATGTCCTCCTATGCTTATTACAGTTAGCTACATTTATTAAAGAAAGAATAATCAGTTTCAATAGATATATGCACAGTGAGCAAAACTACAAGGCTGGCTCAAAGGCTGCTTCCCTTAATAGCTGGTGCTGAGATATACTGTCTCTGAAGTTAGAGGTTTTACGTAGCCTTAATTACTAACAGTAATAGAATGACCTTTTCTGAGTTGTCCAATACCTTTAAAGTCATCAGAATTAATAGTCATCATACCATAAAGTTGGGTGACACAAATTTTATAGGATAGAAAAAAAATCCCTTTTTTGCTGTGCTAAATACTCTACCAATTCAATAATTACAGGTCCAGTATTGCATAATTCCTGGTAATTATTCCAGCATAATTCTCTCAGATCACTTGCCACCTCTATGATTTTTCCATTAATCAACTAATTTAAAATGAACAAGAGGCCCCAAACACTTTAGCCTTTCATTGTAGGTGCAAGAGAAGGAAAGTGCATATTTGTTTTCCAGAGAAAAAAGAAAGATAAATCAATATTATGCTATCTATTCCTTGGCTTCTGTAAGTACACAGGTTGCAATACTTTACGCAGAGTATATCCTATTAAAGACAATAAGACTTACTCTCTTTGTTGACCTTCCTACAATTTCATTGATAAGTATTTAAAAGCTTTTCCACTGGGCAATGATAAAGTTCTAGTACTAGAGCAGGAGATGGCAGAAAACTGTGCCTGCTTAAAAAGGGCTAATGGCATTTTCACTCCCTCCTTTGTTTCTGCAAGAAAACAGTGTAGGGCTGTACCTGCATTGCAATGTGGGGGGGGAGAAGAAAGGTGGGGTTGTTGAGGGTCATTTGCTGGCATCAGAAAACCTGTGGGAGTAAAGGACTGGCACCAAAGGGGCTGTTCTCTACCCTTTCTTCTCCCTTCCACCACTTGCCACCCATAGAAAGAGATGAAGGGAAGCATAGGGATCTCTTCTATCCTTTTTTTTCACCATGGGGGAAAAAGGCAAAGCAGTTTCTGCAAACACCCCCACAATGGAGCTGTCCATGGCTTCCTCTTGGAAGTCCTAGCAGAAGCTGTCCATCCTCCTGTTGTTTAGGTACTGCAATACACCTCAGGGAGACTTTGGGCCAGGAGCAGATAGAAGACAGTGTCTCATATTCATGCTCTCCGTAGCAGCTAGGAGGGCTTCGTTGCACCTTAACGAACAAGATATGTGAATGAGCCCTGAGAAAAGCTTTACATTACTAAATCTGTCAGTAAAATCCAGACGGTTTCAAAGTAGTAGGTGAAGTAATCTTGTCAAATGAGGTACACATCGATAGATGCATCCTTGGCTGTTTTCTATCTATATCCCCACTTCAGGCTAGATCACAGGTGTCTTTCATGTTTGCTATTACATTCACCAACCTTTTTTTGTGATCTTACAGAAAAAATATGGATTTCTCTGCTTTGAATAATGGCAATTGTCTTATATTTGTGAATTTTCTTGAAATATGAATGTGCTTCTCTCCACTTCCATACGTTTTGACTTGGATTCATTTCAATTTATTTATGTCTAACAGTTTCTTATGTAGAAATCACATAAACACTGAAAAGGTCACCACAAACTCATACTTTAGATGCACATATATATAAATACACATATACACGGCCCAAGGAACTGGGAAATATTTCATTTTGTTGCTCCAAAAGGAATGTAACCTTTCTCTAAAGGGTCTTTCAGAACCAGGCAGGTTTTGAGAATAAAGAGCTGCTTCAGAAAGAAAAATCCCTGGCTCACCTCCAAATAATGGAAGTATAGGGGAAAATGACACATCTCAAACCGGAAAATGACGCTGCAAACAGTGAACTGAACCATTCTTTCTTAGGTGAACAAAATATCACATCACTGCCCTGCCATGAAAATGTCATTTTACTGCCCTTCTGCAGAGAATGCAAAATAATTTTGTGAACTCAGCTTGTGGAAGGCTATTCCAGTTCACTGCAATCCCATATCTTCAACTTTTCTGTAGAAAATTGTTCTGTAGCAATAAGGCATACAGAGGGAGCTCTAAATGATTCTTCAGCCAAACCTGCCCTGTGGTTTTCTGCAGCTATACCAAAAGTACAGAAGTAGTTTCATTGATTGCTGGGGTGGTAGTGGGGGTAAAATATTTCTAACCTTGATTATTGTGATGATTCAGCTTGAAGGTATGTCGATACTGCCTGATGAAATCTCAGCACCGGACAGAGAAGAGAAGTATAAAGTTGGACATTAAAGTTGACTAGAGATTTCCATAATGTTTTTTACCTTCCTATTGTGAGAATTATTTGAGAATAAATTGATCCTATCAATATATAAAACATTAAAATCATTCCACAAGTGCCTCTAAAATGATCAATTTCCCCAGTCATTCAATAGCACAATAGCCAGAACAACAACAAAAAAAAAGTTGCAAAAATAAGACACATTATTGCAACAACCACCTAAACTAGCTGAAAGACTAAATCCATTCAAGGGGTAAAATCTTCAGGGCAAAGATTTCACAACTCACTGGAAATGAAAAACTTCCTGAGTACACACAACATTAATATCCAAATACCAAGATAATCAGTGAAATAGATTATCTAATCTGTTTTTTGGGCTGCACCCAATGTAAATGCAAACATTTTTTAAAGTTTAAAGTTCCTATAAAGTTGTTTTTCTGACCCCCTTTCGAAGCTAGCCCAATTGCTGTTTGCCATGCTATTGAAATAAACTTTGTCTCTGCTTCCAGTGACTTGCCCATGTTTGAGTATGTTCCCGGCCTGGATTTGGACCCAGGAAAATTCTTTTAACACTATATAGCATTTCCATAAAGTCTGTACCATGATAAAGACATAATAACAGCTACAGCAATGAATGCAAACATGTTCTATTAATTTTGAGAATTTATTTTTTTACATAAGATTGGTTCATGTCAATACAGAATATTGATTTTTCTTTTCTTCCCTTCCCTTCCCTCCACCCCCTTAAATTCAGATCACAGACTTTCTAAAATTGGTGTGGTGTTCACAGTCCAAGCAGTCCTTTGTCTTGGAGTGCAAGAAACATATCACATGAAGAGGCATGTAAGCCTCTTCATTCATACAGGTATAGACTGTAATGCAGAATCTCCAGAGAGCCCTTTTTAAGATAAAATGTTCTAAGGCTAAACACTAAATTGCCAGGAAAAGCTTGAACTACACTATGGGCATGTAAGCCTCTGATGAATTGAAATCACAATAGTAATCCCTCCTCATAAATCTGAATGAAAGGAAAGAGGGAGAGATTGCTTCACCTCTTGCTGATAACATGACTTTTGTAGCTTTCTTTCCATTAGACATCCACCAATGCAATTAACAAAGGAACCACAAGATCTTGATGAGGGACTCAGAATTTTATTAAAGGTCTTCAAAGCCACCCAGAAGCCTGTAGGGAGAAAAAAGCATCTTATCCTTAATGTTTGTTTCTCCACATTTCTTGAAGAAATTCCTCCATTTCTTCAAATGCTCCATAAGAATGGGAAAGTTCAATGGTAAATGGCTACAAAAAAATGAAAAAGAACTGGTTTTGAGGTTGTTGGCAGTTTTACAATGAGTTTGACAAGGTCGTCCACAGGACCTGCAGGGCCTCTAAATGGATTTTCTAACTGAATCTGAGATTCTTCTTTTTATTTTGCAAACCCTCAATTGTTCATTCTTTACTCCCACACTGTTAAATTATGCCTTTCTCCTGCAGCAGTTTTGATTTTTTTTAAATTTTGATTTTGGAATCAAGTATTTTCAAAACATCCATATAAGTTATAGACGTGGAATTCAGGCATTTCAGTGACTTCTCTTGGTTAGGTTTCATAGGATATCACTCAAGGCTATAAGGGAATAACAGTTAAATATTGGGGTCAAAATCAGTATTTGTGTTCAACAACACTGGATAAATAGGTATATAAATAAAATGTATGTGCTCTAATCACAGACTTGGTCAAGGGAGGCAATCCCACCTCTGGTTCTTTGGCTAAGTTGTATTTCAAGCTATTACTTGATTTTTATGAAAAACATCCTGGCCGTTTACATGGCACACTGAACCAAGATTAGCAAATTGAGCCTTTTAGATTAATTTATGGATTCAGAAAAATGGATCGAGAAAATCATGGTTATGTTAACATGAATAAAAGTGCCATGCGAATACAGCACTTTTCCTATCAGGCAAATAGCAGCTTGTATGAGAATTTTATTTAGAAAATGATTCTGGAAAGTATTTAATTTGTCCAATCTCTAATGCACTGAATCATTTTGGATCACACCTATTTCCATAACTACACTTTCACAAATTTAATAGAAGTGGGAATTCCAATAAAAATATCCCTGTTTCATATTTGAGCCATACCTCCAACCCTCATCCCATCTCACCCCACTCCTTACATCTGTGTGGGACTAATGACAATACACTATAAAAAAATAAAGATAATGTGTTGGTAGATTTGGGATTGTCTAGGACAGTGTTTCTCAACCTTGGCAACTTTAAGAGGTGTGGACTTCAGTTCCCAGAATTCCCAAGCAAGTCTAGACCGGGTTGTGTTCTATCAAACTGCATTTCTATAGGCATCTTATTTAATTTCCAACATGCTTCATTCATCTTCAGGGTTATGTTGATACAGTATATGAAGCTTATCCTCATATTCATTTACTCCCCAATACATTTGATAGCAATCATCACACAGAATAGTCTTCCTCCATCTGATGCTCTCTGATTTTGCTGAACAACAGTCAATACTCCTCTCACTTGAATATATTTATATGACACTGTTGGAGAAGGCTACCATATGAAGTTGCCCACATATTGTAAATCAGTCGTTAAATTAGACTCCAAAAACATTCCATCTATTTGCAAGTTAACACAGCTTCAAAGGCTTTCTAAACAGATATCACATTTTTTATTTAAATAGCTCAATATGTCATATATAATATTAATTTCTGCCCAAATTAAATGTTTACAGAACACCTGCAAACATGCAAGATGTTGTCTATAAGCTGATGTATTTATGAAGAACAGTTCAACCTAAACAAACACATCAATTTTCAGTTGTAGTAATACAGCAACAGGCTACCAGGAAATTGAAATTTTGATTTTCAGCAATCATGCCCAGAGAAAGAGGTATGTTTAAGGAAAAATGCCAAAGGATATTTCTCATTTTCATTGCCTCATTTCATGCCTCTTGCTCAGAAGTGAGAACACACTGTTAATCCTGAAGCACATTCCATGCTGCTGCTGAAGACGTATTTCTTGGAGAAACTAGTGTCTCAGAAAGGTTATTTGCAGAGCTGTGGAAAGCTCTGGTCCTTTGAGATACTTTCCTTAAATCTTTGCTTTCTTGACAACCATCCTTTCTGCCAACATTTCTCATGCCTGCCTGTTAGGCCAGAGGAAATATTTTTGGGAAGGTCTGAGGTTAGTCTGCAATATAATTTTTGACTTGCATTTCTCAAGAAGACAGCAAGGGAGAGGAGACAGATTTGCACTTGATGAAAAGTTTAATTGCCACCTCAACCCCTTGGATGCTCCACCTTTCAATCAAAGAGATATTTGTAGATTTTTTCCTCTTGGGGCATGGGAGGAGAAAGGCAAGACATTGTGGTGTCCTTAAACAAAGGTCTGTGGAAAAACAGGCAAAGGAGAATAGACATTCATATGTCTCATTCTCCAGTAGAAGTCCAGCATTGCCAATACAGGTTGTCCTCATCTTATAACCACAACTGGGATCAGAATTTCCATTGCCAAACAAGGCAGTTGTCAAGTGAGTTGCCCCCAATTTTACAATCTTGTTTGCCAGAATTGTTAGTGAATCACTGCTGTTGTTAAGTGAATTATCTGGTTGTTAAACAAAACTGGCTTCCCCCATTGATTTTGCTTGTCAAAAGCCAATTAGGAAGGTTGCAAATAGTGATCACATGACTCTGGGATGCTGCAACCATCATAAATATGTGGTAGTTGCCAAGCACCCAAAATTTGATGACATAACAATGGGGATGCTGTGACTTACTGTGAATGGAAAGACAATTTGTAAGTTACTTTTTTCAGTGCTGTTGTAACTTTGAATGTTTGCTAAACAAATAGTTGTAAGTCAAGGACTACCTGCATAAAGAAGGGAAGGATGAGATATACTCTGTTCATTAGTGGCAGAAGAATTGTGGGTTGAGAGCTATATATTTCTTGGTATATTAGTGCTGAGTTTTCCAGCCTTCATCCCTAGAGTGCTAAATCTTTATCCCAGCCTTCTGCAAGCATGAACAGGTTCAGATAGCACAAGTGAAACAGTACATAGAAAAGAAAGTTGAAAAGGCAGTTGAGATGAAACCAAGTATGGTGTATTATTTATACCTTTCAAATATCAACAATCTGCACATCAAACTAAGATGTTAGGGAAATTCAATATATGTGGAAAATATTGTCCAGTTATACACCACAATGTTTTTGTTTCTCATATTTTTGCAGTTTTGGGAAACTAGAGTTTGAGCTGGTCTTTTCTGGCAGCTCCTCACAGTTATTGTCCCTCACTTTAGTGTTCTTCTTGTGAGATGGAGTACCAATGGAAGATCTCAGTGGCCTGACAAAACTTAGTGCCGTAGGCAGGATCTATATATTCAGCAAAATTAAGAATCTTGAACAAAGGAGAAAATAAGTAACTCTCACAACCAGCTCCTGATTAATTTTTTTGCACCTTGAATGTTATTGTATCAGGAATAGGAATGGCCCGTGACAATCACCATGTGAGAGTAAGGAAGGATCTGTTAATCATCTGCTATGATTGGTGCTGGAGAAAACTCGTGAGAGTCCCTTGGACTTCAAACCAGTCATTCCTAAAGGAAATCAACCCTCACTATTCATTGGAAGGACAAATACTGAAGATGAAGCTCAAATAC
>JANHZU010005510.1:113488-132086 GCA_032468055.1 Acrochordus granulatus | reverse complement strand
GTACTTGCAAGACCAGCTTCAACAAAATTAGTCCCCACAAGCCTTTATAAGCAGGTGCTTATGTTGTCACTGGTTGAAATAAAAACAAGTGGAACAGAGGATGAAATCTGTGGTATGGCATCCTTTATATCAGGATGTATCTGAGGCCACAGAACACATTGTCTGAGACTTGCAAACGGGGGTTGCCCATCACCCTGTGATTACACCTTGGAGTCAAGTAATGCACTATTAAGGACCATTTGTGCCCAGCTGAAGCCTCAGGGACAGTGTACTGGATTTCATGTGCTAATTGCCCTTGCAATTCCTGTATAGAAATAGACAGGATGCAGATTCTCCTTGAGACTGCGCAAGCATGAGTCTGCGATCCAATGGAAAAACCCCATGTCCTTAGTCACCACATTTAGTACAGAACACAATCACACCTTTGACTTTGGAGCCATAACCATACTTGGTCTGGCTAGCAGCAAAACTGCATGTGAGGTGATCAAGGCATGGGATTCTGGACTGCTTAGAATTGCCACTAGCTTATCAAACTTGATGCAACTTCACTAATACACAAAATGCAGCAATGAGGAGAAAGAGAGGAAAGAGAGGGGAAGAAGAGAATGAGAGATGAAAGAGAGGGAGAGTGAAGAAAGGTGGGAGGGGAAAAGGATGGTACCTACTGCTTAGAGAATTAAGAACTAGCACAGGCAAATGAGATCAAAAGGTTGATGACTCGCAGCTGCCATTACCGCTCAGCCTCCAGCTGTTAGTACAGATTACTGCAGAGATGCTTCAGCCAATTACAAGCAAGTGTGCAGATTACAGTTGAATTAAAAAGCCAAACCAGCTCCTTGTGTTTTTATAGATTTTATACCTCTGACGATGGACCTGAGAAAAGGTTCAAAAGCTCAGGTAAAGAAACTGCTTTCTTCTTTCCCAGTGCTCAATTTATTGCCAATATGGGTTCCTGGGGTACAAATCTTGTGTCATTCATGACAACTGGGATTCCAGGATTCTTGTTGCTAAGAGATGCAGACATGCAACATTGCAATTCTTAACAATTGCATTCTCAGTCCCAATTGTTGTTGTAACCCATGGAGGATTACCTGTAGTAGGCTGGGACAGAGGGGCTTTCTTCCTTCCCGTGGTTGATTTATTGAATTCTCCACCAATCCCAGTTGTCTTGATTGCTATTGTAACCCCAAGACACATGGTTCATGGGTCATTAAGCAGGAATGGTGGGACCCCAAAGGAGTGCAGGGGTGCTTCAGGAAGGGTAGGGGAGAACCTAGGTGCCTGGCACAGGTTGTATGCAAATTGGGGGAGATTGAGGGGGTTGTTTTAGCACCATGGGTACAGGGAGGCCAAGGGAATGGTGTGAGGCTGCATGAGTAAGGGAAGCCACGGTGACCATTGACTTTGCTTGTGGGAAGCTGGCAGGGAAGAGTGCAAATGATGATCATGTGACCATGGGGCTAAGTTGCCAAATACCCAAACACATGACTGTGGGAGTGGTGTGACTGCTGGAACTTGAGCACCAATAAGTACCACTCATTCAGCACCATTGCAACTGAAAGCAGTCCTGAATGAGTGGTTGGTAAGTGAGGCCTCCCTGGAATAATTCTTTTGTTCATAGGTGATGCTGTTTTGGAACATACAAATCTATATTTGGAGAACGAATTCTCTTACAATTAAGGTGCAATTAGCACATGAAGCCATAATGTGAACGTTTGCTTATCATGTTGTACAGAGACAGCCATTGTGATTTCATGGCTTACTGTGATTCTGCAAAGTTGCATAATGCTATGAGAATACAGCCTCAGCAAAAGCCATTGTCATGTTGATAGTACTAGACATTTATGGCACTCACATTTACGTACATTTCTAATGTTATGTTATTATTAGAACAGTACACATATTAACATCCCTTCCATCTGGAGAATGAATGCCTACCAGGAATCATTTTTAGGGAAATATAGTACAACATGCTATTTCCTCTCAATTTTTGCCAAAGATACTGATTTTACAAAATCCTAGATTTGAGTGAAATGGTCCATATGAAAGTAATCACTATTCAACAGCTTTAAGAGGTTTTTCAAGGTTACAAGAATTTCTCTGACTGCCTGCCTAAATTTCTGACCTTGACATATAATTTAACAGTCCTCCTAGGGGTTGGTTCTCCTGCACTTGATCATGTGTAATGACTCCAGGTTGCTCCCCCTCTTTATACATAGATAAGTTTCCCTCACAAGTGGGTCCGCTTAGATTAAATCCAA
Organism: Acrochordus granulatus; assembly: GCA_032468055.1. NCBI lineage: Eukaryota > Metazoa > Chordata > Lepidosauria > Squamata > Acrochordidae > Acrochordus > Acrochordus granulatus. The sequence goes on along the minus strand of JANHZU010005510.1, from coordinate 129,825 downwards.
CTCCCTCTCAGTGCAGGAATCAAAATTAAAGCATCCCTGACAAATGGCAACATTGCTTGAACACATCCATGAAGGCATACTCATTTATTCCATTGTCAGGTTGTGCAAATTCTTAGGAATCTTTTTCTAAGAAAAAGAATTTGCTTTCCTTAACTTTAATCCATTATTCTGCATGGAGAAAACAAGTATTGATTTCTATGTGAAATTATTTCAGGTGTTTTCTAGAACTGATATATCCTTTTATACTGATCTTTAATACAAGAAATTTAACTAAGGAGATAGATGTGTCTTTTCTCTGTCTGTCTTTCCCCCATCCTTCCATCCACACACACACACATTGGATTGATGGCCAATTGCACTGATAAACTAGTTTCTTTTTGATAGATATAGATAGATAGATATAGATCAGAAACAGTAGATTGTTTATTGATCTTTGAACATTTGATTGAGACCATCTCTGAAGGAAATTTATTCATAAAAGCATTGGTCCTGACCTCCAATTCTGGTGAGACTCATTCTCTGGTGCTCTTTCTAAATCAGTATCAACAGAGGGGTGAAATAAGACCAGTGCAGAATAAATAGAAAAATACTTCCTGTGATTTGTACTTTATATTTCTGTCCATGCAACCTAAAATTACATTTAACTCTTTTTTTGCAGACAGCATATTCATATTCAATTTGCAATCAACTATTATTCCAGGATCTTTATCAGTATCATATCATCATCATTCTAGTGTTTTCCTGTAAGTGCAGAGTCTACTTTTCGGGTCAACAGATGCCATCTTGCATGATCAAACGCAGCATCCAGGTCCAATTTGGAAATTTTCATGTCCATATTTATTGTACTTATTTATTCATCTATACTTCGGCCTTCCATACGGGTGCTGTCATCTATATTAAAGTGCAAGGCAATGCATGCTCATCTCCATAGCATGTAAAGGCAGTGAGGTCTGCTCCTCCTACTGGTGCCACTGGAGACTGCCCGCTTGCTTGGGTGGCACTGAGCTGAACACAGATTAAAACTGATGGCAGGCTCTGGTGACAATTCAGTCAGTCAATTCTTGATCAACAGCTACATCACTAAACCAAGTATTCCCAATCTATTATCTGTTTATACATTTTTCCTAACTGAAGAGCTATGGAATTAAATTTTATTATGCCATTTTCTTCCCTTTGGTCTAAATTATAGTGAAAAATTTATTTCTAGTTTCTGAAATACCAGCTATCCCAGTCAATTTTGTATCATCTGCAAAGCTGATAAACAGTTCCTCCATATCTTTTATCTCTCCAAATCATTAATAAAAATATTGAAAACTAGACTTTTCAGAACTACTTCCAATCCAATGAGGAATCACTGTGGAGCCCTTCTTTTGTATGATTTTTCATCATATCATCATCATGATGATCATGATGTTATGTCATGCCATCTAGCCAACACTTAACTACATAGAATAATTTGACAAATGCTTTGCTGAAGTCCATGTACATTGTGTTTTACAGTTTTCTCAGCATCTGTTAAGAAAGGTACATGACCAAAACAACAAGATAAGGCTAATCACGCTAACTTCTGATATCTTATTTTCATTGCTAGCAGATCATTCCCTTTATGGTCTAGAATTTTCACAGATATCAGTGTTAAACTGATTGGCCTATAGTTTCCTGAATCTTCTTCCTTCTCCTTTTAGAAGGTAGAGACTACATTTGGCACATCATGCCTTTAGTGAGCTAGAAGTTTATACAAATATTTGAAATTAATAAACAGTTTGCATCTTGGCAAGTTCAGCTTCTAGGTAATCTACCTTAGCAAGTTTGGAGGGGAATGCCATTTGCCTCTCTGTTCAGACTATGTCCACTTTTTCAGTCATATTTTACAGAGCATTTTGTGCTGAGATAACAAAATGAGGCTTTATATTTGCCAGAGTCAATTAAATGTAGTAGTTAGGACACCAGGCTAGAAACTAGGAGTCTATGACTTCTAGTCACACAAAGCCAGTTAGATATACTTTGGTGACTCACTCTCTCTCAGGCCTAAGGGTAAACCATTTCTGAAAAACTTGCCAAAAAAGTTGCAAGGACTAGTCCAGGCAGTTGCCAAGAATGAAAAATTGTCTCAAAGGCAGAAAAAAAAAGCTAGAACAGCTTGGTTGGGGCAACTGTGGTAAATTTAAAAAAATATCAGGATGGAAGATGCAACTGAAGCTCCATCCCCACACATGTAATACACACATACCAGTGTTCCCCAAAAGGATAGGGCTTCAATTACAAAGTCACATCCATTATCTTGACTTAGTTTATGCTCCCAAAGAATGGCCCTGGTGAAAGATGCTCTAAATCACCAGCAAGGAAATAGCTTACGTGTCTCTTCAGCTAATTCCTGAGCTAAAAAGATCATTGCTCAGACTGGGGGTATATATCCACCATCTACAAGTTGCCCTGGTTGGACAACACTAATCTAGCCTTATTTTGGTTGATGTACAGTATTGTAGAAAAGTCTTAGGCCGTCATTCACTTTGTTTTAGCAAAGTTTTAATGGTCATCCATAATTATTTCTCAGTCTCTGTATTAAGATTCAAACAGAAAATACAGGAAATACATACACAAAATTTAAAAACACAATTTTCAGAACAAAATGGCTTCTTCAGACAAAAGTCAATATCAAATAGTCAGTACTAAATACTTGCCACTTTAGCCTATGGAAACTGTTTTTTTCTGCTTTTTCCTGTTTTTGAATATTGCATACAAATTTCCTGTATTTTCTGGTTGTATTCTAATAAAGAGACTGAGATATAATTATTTATGGTCATTATACCATTGCTAAAGCAATGAATCTAATGCTGGTCTTTTGCACAATACTGTAGGGATTCAAACCAAAAAGTTTTTCATCACTTGCACATAACTGGAGGTGCCTGGATTTGGCACATTCCTTGCAGGCTTTACCACTGAGCTACATTCCCTCCATAGGTACAAAATCCCATTCTAAAGCAAAATATCCTTCCAGACTTATTTTACAGTTATTAGGGGGAAATGCAATATTTTAACTAGTAAAAACACAACTTCATGAACTCAACCAAACCTAGAACTACCTCTGGTTCTTAAATTAAAAGAGTGAAACTGCCTTGCCAGTAGCTTTTTTTCATTATTCTCAAACTTGAAACAGAAAGACTGTATTTTGGATTCAGCATTGTGTCTCACGCTGCAGATCTGAGCTGCAACTCGGAAGGCCTCTTAGGTGGCAGCACAAAGGTCCGAAGACGCAAAAGCCTGATGGCGTCTTGTTGGTCATCCGGAGCTTTGCAGCCCGTTGATTCCTCTACTATTTCTTATTCCTATTTCCCTCCCTGCTGGGAAATTTCCCCACTTTTTTCCTTCCCCGTCTGCCAAGAAAACGCTCCTGACAAAGCGCCGCTCAAACGCTCGCCCGTTCCGGGCGCTAAACTTCAGCCACGCGCGCCGCAGAAGCGGAGCCCGGCCACCTAAGCTGCGCGCGCAGGGGACGCGCTCTGCCCGCCGCTCCGCCCTCTGCCCGCCGCGCTCTGGCACCCTCTTCCCCGCCGGGAACGCGTTGCCCATCGCTCCGGATGCGTGTCTGGAACCGGGTCTGGCTCTCCGCGGCCGGGGCGCGTCTCCCGGGATGAGGGAGAGACGCTCGTCGCTGGGGAAGGCGGCTGTCCACCAATGGCTTCTGGACTGCCGCCTTAGTGTAAACTTAAGTGCCTCGACAACAAGCCTTGCTAAGGGTCTTGCTGTTGAGCGGGACTTACTCTTGAGTGGTTGCCCGCCCGGCCTTCGCAGCCATTTTTTCCTCTCAAGGGACATCTTGGCGCGTTTCCTCTGGGCAGTAGTGACACTCACATTTTTTCATCTTTCTCTCCCGGGAAACGACAATATAGTAATGGGAAAGAGGGACAGCAAGTAGTGGGATGCGGGGGGGCCCCGCTCACTTCCCTAGAGTGCATTTCTGATACCCCTCCGAAAGGGAAAAATGATCAGGAGGGGGGGATTGAATGAAATGGGGGGGAATGCCGCCCATTTGGTCGATTTGCGCTCAGGTGAGGAAACGCCACTCACAGCCTCCTCATCCTTCGCTGCGAGGTAGTCAAAACGCATCTTCCCAGCCTTTTTCCCAGCGTTAATTCAGAGTTGATCTAGGTCATTCATGTATACTTACAACCCGGCCCCCTTTGATATATACAATAAGCGGCGGAGACGAACGGGAATAAAAAAAAAGGGCAATATTTGGAGATATCTTGGGCCAAGCTAGGAAACTATTCGCGAAGTGAAGATTTGGAGGGAAATGTGTCCTGAAGTGGCGGGATATACGTAAGGGAAGCAGCGATGCTGAGGCATTTTGAGAGTGGGAAGAAAAGGAGATGTCGCGGATTGGTCTTGGGAAAGAAGGCAACAGGTGGGAGGGCGAAGCGCACCCCGTCCTGACCTGGCTGATGCTGCGTATGTATTACTGTATTGGCAAGTTTAAGGATCTGGATCACAAGGTAGTAAATCTGAATTCCCGATTTGTAGAAAAATAGGATGCAAGAAAGTTGAGAGGAGATATCTGAGGATATCGAAGTGACGCCCACACCGGTCTTTGCTCCTTCAACCTCTACTGGGGCCGCTTCGCTCCAGCCAGATTCCCAGCTCCAGGGCGCCGCGCGGCTCTGCGAAGCTGCTCCTTGGACGGCGAGAAATGGATGGGGCTGATGATGGATGGATTCCTATGAGATCTGCCATCCGCCGAAGCGGGCGGGATTGGTAGAAGGGTGTCTGTATACAGCGGGGCTGGAGAGGGAAGAGGGTTACAGACCCCTCCCTCTCGTCTGGTTGCCACCCGTTTTGGCTGCAGGAGTTGCACTTGAGAAGATCGACCAGGAGGAGGGGTCTCTAACTTGGGGACTAGGCTGAGGGCTCAGGTTACAGCTCAGCTGGGGGGCAGGGGAGGACTGAGACCTGGGCATATACATGGGCTGCTAGAAGGCAGAGGGGAGCATCAGCCGCGGTGCTTCAGCCCAGAGCCCTTGGCATTAGCCGGGTTTCTGCTGGGCCTTTGTTACTTTGGATTCTCTTGCTGTTTATTAAAGACAACGGAGGATCGGCTGTATGAAGGCTCGGTAGCCACTGGGGAAACTACCACCACCATCACCTCTTCCTTTCCTCCTCTTTCTTTCTCATCCACACAAAGATCCTGCATGTCTAACATTTAGACATGTTCAGCTTTGTGGATTCAAGGACTCTAGTGCTCCTGGCAGCTTCTCAAGTAATTTTATTAGCAGTTGTCAATTGTCAGAATGAGGATATACGTAAGTTACACCTTTCTTCTTCTTTTTCTTCTCCAGAAAGCAGGTGTAAAGCAAATTGATGGGGAACAATAAATTAGGGGAGGGAAGGGGGAAAAAAGATCAGGAGAAAAAAAAGTTAAAAAAACCACGTGTCATTTTGTACAATTAAACTTCTCCTTTGAGTTGGCTTCCCTCCATCTCCTTCCTGCACTTGGTTCCTCTTCTTTTGCTCCTAATACTCTTTCCTGCTGTAAAGAGTTGCTGTTCCCTCTTCATAATTAGTCTGAAATCCCAATCTATTTATTGTAATTTGGTTACAAAAGCTGTACTTAGCACAAGCATGCTGTACCGTTTTTTCTCTGGGCCTTCTAACAGTAGAGTGAGGTGGGGATAAGATTTATTATTATTATTAGAGGTGATTAAATTGCTATATGCTTCATCTAAAGATCTCCATAAAAAAGAAAAAAAAAACAGCATGGTAAAAAGTCATATTCCGAACTCACATAGGATAAATGACCCCTCTCCCCTCCCCCAAACCTCAACCTCTTACTGGTGCCATGAAAGAGTTAACTGAATTATTTGTATAGGGGTCACAGGGGGATCAAGACAAAAGAGAACATCCCAGAAAGATTCAGAAAAAGAAATCATAAAGATCTTTGTGCATAAAATCCAGTTTCCCTCCCCTGGTTCAGTTAGGAATGTGAGGTAAGGTGCAGATGGAGTTCTTGGGAAATTTGATAGCTAACAGGGTTTTTTTGGTAGCTGAAGGAGCAGAAGGAAAAATTCCCCCAACTCAAATGAGGCCACCTGAGGGGTACAAAACATTCCAGAGGCACATCACTGCATTTGTTCTACTCTCCCTCTTCACCCCATACACACACACACATGCTTAAACTAAAGGCATGGGAATCCTTTCTGTGTGTTAAGGAATTGGGTGTGCCATCTCAATCCCTGTTTATTCTCCCCAAGCTCTTATCAATTCCCCCCCATTCACTATAAAATTATAAGCAGGTTCTCCCTTTTCTGCTGCTCAAAGAGTCTTTGTTGTCTGAGGTATTATTCCAGGGTGGAAGGGGGAAACTTGAATAGGTGGAAACAATTCTTCCTTTCCTCCTTTTGGGGCAGCTTTCCTTCTGCTTGAATTCCATCCTTTCCTCAATAATGTCCCAGATTGTAAAGCAGTTGCAAGGAATATGTCATGAAAGTGCGGTGGGGTAGGGTGGAATTTCTTTTTTTGCTCCTGATCTCAGGCCTTGCTTTTTCCCAGTGCAAAGTTCCAGGGAAAAGGAATTGAATTCTTTTTACTTAGATGCTGTGATCTCTGCAGTTGAGTTTTCTGAGTTGGTAAGAGATGAAGCTTTGCATTGGTTTGCCTCAGAGTGGGATAAGGGAAAGAATTGACCTGGGTTCCTAGCCCTGCTGTTCAAAAGGTATTGAGTAGTTTCTGCTTCTAATAATGAAAACTACAACAAGCTAGGAAAATATGAGAGGGCAACAAGTGGAAAACTATTTAGGAGAGCTGTGTCAGTCTGGTGGCAAAAAGGAGTCTGGTGGTACTTTTTCTAACTAATAAGCTTTATTAAAAGCACAACCTTTCAGTGAACTAAGCCGGACAATTGCACACTAAAAGTAGACTGAAAACATTCTGAATCTTGAGAGATGATTTGCAATTCCTGACCATAATCAAGTGTTCTTTCTCCTATAAATCAGCTGGTCTTTCTAAACTTAGCATCCTTTGTCGCATCACTGTGTAATGATTTAGATTAAAGCATTGTGGCTTGCAGATTCTAAAACATGCAGGAAAGGCAGAGTGTTGATCAGCAAATACCATTTATGTATGTTTTAAAAGGAGTATTTTCATATTCTCATGAGGGGAAATCGTTTTTAGTTAGTTTAATTCTGATGCTTCTTTGAGGAGTCTCATTTTTTTTTAAATGTTCTTTCAGGTTAGGGTGTCAGCTCAATCCCTGCTCTATGAAAGTTTATTTACCTTGAGCAGCAATAGCTTCCAGATGCTGAAATGCTGCCCATATTTATTTAAAGTAGCCCCTACCGGAGCAATGTGAATTGCACTCTGTGTGCATTTGAGAAAAGGTCCATTCATAAGTGGAGGGTCCCTTGGGTTCCAACAGGCTTGGCTGCCTTGTACACAATAGCCCCCCTGTCATTGCTTCTGCTGTCAGGCCTTTGCTAAGAAGTTAAAGAAAAGGGAAGGGGGGAGGGAGGGAAGAGATGGAAGTGCAAATGAGGTACATTTTTAATGTACTTTTTTTCTGATCCCTTCTCTATCAAGCACAATTTCTATTTCAGTAACATAATGGAGGGAGGGGGAAGAGAGAGGAAGGGATTTAATTTGGTGTTTAGATTAGAGCACCAAAGTTTTCCTCTGACTTTTGGTTTGAACTCTCCCACCACCCTCCATCTGTCATGTCCTTCACTGATCTGGCATCAGTTTAATATTCTATTGCCTAAAAAACAACATTTTTAATTAGAAAAACAAGTTTTACTCTTCTTTAAAGTTATCAAGTTAATTCAGGCTACTACTGTTTCTGAGATGCAGGTTTTATTTGGCTGCATCCATTTCAGAAATGGATTGGAACAAATTGGCTGGTTTAAAAAGCCTGCTAATGTCTTCCCTTAGCAGGGAATACTAATTCCCCCAAGAATTAGTATCAGATATTGCAAAGTGAATCAGATATGTGTCTGATATGCTCTAAATTCCTAAATTTCTTCCATCAGAAATGCATTCAGTTCAGTCCAGTGACCTATCAAACCACCATGAAAGAAGACTATGTTTGATTAAAAATATTAGAGAGGTTTGCGAAATGGCGAGATTCTCCTGGGAACTCCAGATCCGCAGTCTTGGTTTTGTAGAATGTGAGGGAGGAGCAACTACTACAGTTGAGCTAAGATTCAGAGTAAAGATAATCTACACACCTGTGGTCAGGTTTTAGGATTGCTGGGTGTATTTTATGAAATTATGAAGAAATAATATGTACCAAGCAAAATACTGTATGTTTTGATGTGACATGTTGTAATAAAGACAACATAGGAACAACTTTGGGCAAGCAATTGTTATCTCAGCTGTTATCCTGCAAGTAACTATTATTTTAGCAATATCTCACAGGGATTTATTACCCTAATTACCCTATAACTATCACTGGGTAATACGTACTATTGTGTACAAGTAGGCATTATCCTGCGGCAGAGATAACAAGTGCCCTAGCCTTTATCTCTCAAGTACCTACTACCCTAGCTATTACTTTGTAAATAATTATTATCTTGGCTGTTACCTTGAGGATAGCTATTATCCAAGCCATTATTTCACAAGTAAGCATTGTCTTGCCTCATGGGTGGCTGTATTATCCTAACACAACTCACATAACTAATGTGAGGATAAATGAAACATGTAAAGTGCTAATTGTCTTGAGCCCACACATCTAGTAGGAAAGGAATCCTAAGAGATATTATGTCCCTCTTTACTTAGTACTGCTAAGATCACATCTAGATCTATGATTCTGGGTATTACATTTTCAGAAGTGGATTCAGTAGAGGGTGAAAATTATGATATAGGTAGGACATTTCCTAGGAAGATACACTGAAGGAACTTGGTATGTTCAATCTGGAGAAAAGACTTAGGGAAGACATGAGAGCCATTTTCAGATACATAAAGGGAAGCTAAAGGAAGTTGGTCTAAATGTTTTCCACAGTCATGGAAATTAGAACCAGAAGTAATGGGCATAAGCTACCTAGTTTTCTTCTAAATTCAAGAAAAAAATCTTTCTGATAGTGAAATCTATGCATCAGTGGACAGTCTACCCTGGAAGTTCTGGATTTTCCATCTCTGGAGATTTGTAAAAGACTGGACAACTGCCTATTGTGGATGGTTTAAACTGATTTTCTTGTACATTGGACATACGGTCCTTGTTCTTCCAGGGCTACCATTCTATGATTCTCTAATAATCCTCTACAGGTACATGATTTTTTGAATTTACATAGACTCCCAAGCCATTATTTTTATCATCACTATTGCCAGGAGTCCTGAAATAAATTTCTGAGTCCTACATATATGCAGGTGGGGATGGGAATGGGAGCAGCTTGTGGATAACAAAAGACTCTTGTAATTTGTGGGAAGATGATGAGATGTTCTTGAATGTGTCCTCATGGGATTAAAGGAGGCCAATGCTGTGCTCAATGTACAGGATCACTGGGTGAATGCTGCTATTTCTTCCTCTCTTGATTTCTGCTGCATTTGTCTCTTAACTTGCTTTCTCCTTTCCCTTTCCTTCTGGCACAGAGGAGGCAGGCAGCTGTGTACAGGATGGGCAGAGATATAGTGATAAAGATGTGTGGAAGCCCGAACCCTGCCAGATCTGTGTTTGTGACACTGGGACTGTCCTCTGCGATGATATTCTCTGCGAAGAAATGAGAAACTGTCCCAGGCCTGAGATTCCCTTCGGAGAATGTTGCCCTATATGTCCAACTGATCAGCCCACCACCAGTGGTTGTAATTTATTTATTTCTATTTCATATAAATAAATTACTTGAGAGATAGTAGTGCCAAAAAAGAGAAAAGATTGATAAGAGCCATGGATGTGTCATTTTGGCATCCATGGAAAAGCAATAGTTTCAAAAGGCTACTTCTCACAATTCCTCTAATTCCTACGTTGATGATGTAGAAGAAATGAATTAATGAACATATGACAAAAGGAGATGGGCAGCATTATCAATCAACTATTAACTTGTTAATAAGGCAGGCAACACAATGTAAACTTTTCAGAAGTAGACACGTTTCTAGAAATTTCAAAAGTTTCTCTCATCAAGTAAAGGGTTTTTAACAACTCTTGTACCAATTTTTTCTATGCTCCGTTTGTTCTACCATTACTTGCTGGGCATTTAAAACACTGAGGAAATGGAAGAAGCTTTATAAAGCTAAACATATATTACTGAGGGTTTCTTCCGCTACACAGTGTTGAACTGTGATTTCTGTGTCAAAAATTATAGGGTTACCTAAACAAGGGGAGATTTTTTTATAGTCCTATGGAAATGGAAAATAACTAATCAGATATTGATATCAGGTATTATCAGATGGCAAAACCTTTTCCTTCATGGGATTTTTGAAACATAGGCAATGTCATTCCTAGTATCAGAATTAAATTCAACTATGTGCAGAAATTGCGGCTTGTGGCTGCCATTAAAAAAGTAGTGATGCTGAAAGCATGTTGATGTAGTCCTTTATTAAAATACAATATTACTAGTGTACCCATATTCATTAAAATTAAAGGACTGTAAGCAGCTAATATTTTACATCTCATTAATGCCAATGTGTAACTGGCACATAATTTCTAAACAGCCTCATGCTTTAACAGCTTTCACTTAGTATGCCAATCAGAGTTGGGTAAAGAAAAACAATTCTAAGATATAAGAGCCAAGTGTGAAGCACATGTATCTTCCAGCTTTCCATTATTGTTCATTGTTCATATTGACGGCTAGCGTCATTTGGAAGATTGTAAAATCCTCAGGCAAGTACTGAGCACGTCAACAAAGAGATTTAGATAACTATTCTTCTTTTGGTGAACCCCTCCATGAAGATTTGTTTATGATCACAGGAATATGGTTCAGCCCTGTGACATCCATGAGGATAAGATAAAAAAAATCAAGATGCTAAATTTGATTGCATGATAATAGCTGTCATTTTTATTTTTTGCACTCAACACACATACACCCACTTGCCCAGCAAAGAGTTCTGGTTCCTCCCCATGTTAAATTTCTCTAGAGCCTTAAAATGCCTTAAGGAATTCCTGGTTCATTAACGGGTGGGGAAGAGGCCTCACTATCAAGAAGTCAACATTTCCCCTTGTGTGAACATTACAGGAATGGCCTAAGTTTCATACTTCAAGTTTGGGAGATGATTTATAATGCTTCCCTACCTTGCCTTGTGTTGCCTTGGGGTCCTGTTTTCCAGAGTGATGGGAAATTTCATCCCAAAGATGTCAGGAAAACATCCACCATTTTTCATTCCAAAAATAGTGGTTGTTTTGCTAAATTACATTCTTAGCAGTAGCCTAGGAATTGTTGTAACTAGAAGTGGCCTTTTTTAACCCTTTTCCCTCTTCTGGCTATCTGAGGCTCCTCTAATTAAAAGGAAGGACTCAGAAGGAAAATAATAGGGTGACTGCCAGAATGAATAAAGGGTTGAGACTTGAAAAAATTAATCATGTTGTTTCTGTGCATTTTTTTTCTTTTGCAGTTAAGCTGACTGGCTTTTAACTTCTATATTTTGCATCATGCATCTTTTTTAAGCCCACACTTCCCCCCAAATCTATTGGCTTGCTTATTTGATTGATCTAACCATATTTGTTGGCAGTGATCTCACTGTTTTTTTTATTTCATTGAGAAGCTGCTTCTAAAGTAGACACAATTTGGAAATCTGTCTTCCTCCAATCAGTGAGACTCATTTCTATTCTGTCCTATGCAAGTTTATTTGGAAGAAAGCCCTAAATGGGCATAGTCTTAAAACAGGCAACATTGCTTTGATAAAACTGAACTGTAATTCCTGTGGGCAAAATGGACTTAAAGTGAGCTAGCCTGCTTTAGCATGGCTTGCAATTAATTATTCAGAACACTATTATTCCCTCTATGCTTGCTTGCTTTGTCATTTTGCATCAGCCCTTATACACTCCACGCAAGTATACTACATGCATTATTTTCCTGGGGCATCAACATCTCCAAAAGGGCAGTGACTTGGAACAGGACAAGCTTTGAAGTAGCAAAGCTCTCCTGACTATTAATCTAGTTATATGTTATCCTATGTTCCTCTCCAGGTTGTTACATGCTTCATGTGTGAACAGATTGAGGCCATTTGTGTATTCAGATGTTCATATATATGTATGTATTTCAAAATAGTTCTGATGTTTTCTTCCTTTCTCTCTCTCTCCTTTGTTCTTAACAGGGCAACCTGGTCCCAAGGTGAGACACTGAATGCCGTTAATAACTACCATTATGTTGTTAGTATCCTGAGGTTTGCCAACTATATTAGAGGCTTGGCAGAGACTTGCACCATTGATGGCTGTTCAATTGGCAGCTTTATTATAACCTTTGTTGATCTGCTTAAAAGGAAATGAAGTAGTATTACTTATCACTAGGTCCCCAAAAAGCTAATTTCTGCAGAATGAGATGTTATTAAAAGTATTGTTGTGGCTACACATATTCTTTTCAGTTAGACTTCAGCCTGGGGGAGAAGGCAATTCATTAGAACCAAATGATGCAATTGATAGCTATCATGAATTATGACAGAATTTGGCTACGAAGGTGAATGGCAATCTGACAGCTGACTATTGAAATTGATGAAATAATTGCTTTGTTCCAGCCAGGTGAATATTTTACTGACTTTACTAAGTCTATTCATGTTTTAGGTGAAGTTATGCATACCATAGTTGCAAAATTGGAGGTCAGATGCTCTCTAACACTTTTTAAACTGCAATTCCCACAGGCTATCTATTGTTTTGGTGTTAAAAAGTTAAAATTGTAGTATGTAGACTCGGTTCAGGATGCACTGACTGACTAGCTTGGGATGTTTAATTTGGTATTTCCCTCCCCAACTTTACATATTTTGCATCTGGCAGGGTCAAAAAGGAGAACCTGGTGATATCAAGGATGTAAGTTTCAAATTTAATGAATCCCTTTCTAATTTTTCTTAAGCCCTGGTTGTACAAATTATACCTTTGACCTAATTGACTTAATGTATTTTTTTTCCTTTTCTCTCTTTGGTCTAGGTTGTAGGACCAAGAGGGCCTCCTGGACCACAGGTAGTAGCTTTTTCTGCTATCTTACTTACATATATTGAAAAAGAGGTTTTTAAAAAATTGTTTGTAAATGCACTCATTATCTTCTGCAGGGACCTTCAGGTGAACAAGGACCAAGGGGAGAACGTGGAGATAAAGGAGAAAAGGTAAGTATAGACCGACTATCCTTGTACAGTGTGTAATGAATTAAAGCTGCAATTCTAGCTATATTTTACCTCAGAGTGATTTCTAGCAAAATGGAATTTGCTTCTAGTATTGTGTTGTAGAATACCATTGTCAGATCATATGTCAGATCAGTATTTTCTTGCAGAAGTAACCCATGAATCTCTCAAGGCAAGTCCATCGAGTTCATATTAAATCTTACAGTTCGTATTAAAGTCATAATAATCACAAGACGTGTGGATGAAGGTCACTTCGGGCATGATCAGGGTGTAAGATAAGGGATTAATAATCTGACTGAAAGTATTTCTACATAGCTCCTTAGCTGTGCAGTCGTTGAATTTACAGAATCAGTCCGAGACATTTGGCTGTGTATGATAGAGCCTTTCCCATGCATACATCACTGCATTCAACATCCAAGCAAATTGACAGTTGAATTCTACTTCAGTGCTCACAATAAGTAACATTTTTAGTGTACATTGAGACTACTTTTGGAGGCATAGGATAAGCTACCTTAGGTATTGAGATGTTCCCTGCTCTCCAACATTGCCCTCCAGCACTTATCATTTGAGATAATTAACTCTGGTTATTCTGCAATAGAACAAGATCTCCAAATTAGTAGACCTGTATGGATGGTACAGTATCAGGATGATCCCTCTTTGTGGAATGGTGCCACAATGGTGACAGAGCAGAATGCCTAGGAACATGATGATTATGATACCAACAGAATGGGGGGCAAAGTGCATCAGATATTCCGCACTTTGAAAAAAACATGGACTGCTGTCAGATAAAGGAGAAAACAATATTTTAACACTAGACCCTCATGGATTAGGACTATGGACATGGCAGAAAAATAGTTTCACAGCTTCACCTAAGAAGTCCCATCATTGTCTGATTATGAGAAGCTGTAGCTCTAGCTAAAGACATGATGTTAAAGAAAACAAAACTTTATAGATGAGGTCTGCATTGACTAAACAGAACAGAAACCAGAAATGAAGCCAAGTATTTTCTCCAAGAGATCCAAGCAATAAATAAAGTTCTAGGCATCCATTATGCATTAGGTTTGTGTTCTTTCATTCTGGATGCTTTCTTTTTCCCACAAAATCTGGTGTGTGTATGTGTGTGTTTCCATGTGTTGTGTGTGAGATGACAGTATAGCTACCAAATATTTTTGATAGGTAAGATGAAGAGCTAAACTTCTGAAAGTACAGTACACTTACTTTGTACCTTTTGCATTTAATTGGATATCAGTATACAGTTTCAGTAATTTTTAAGCTGATAATGTAGAGCTGAATGTTATTATTGTTAGAATAATGAAATGGGAAGATCTGTGCTCATAATTCATCTATGAAACTTAAATGGTTGAATTTGAGCCAGTTGCTATCTGTAAACTTTATATTTTTGTCATAAAATATATAATGTTTCCAAATATTATTAAGAGGCACTAATGGCACTGCATTTTATACTATGCTAATTAAAATTTGTATACTAAGCAAAATTATTTATAATAGCGATGGCATTAAGAGATTAAGACATACTCTTGTGTGCAGGCTTGTAAATAAATTTAAAGAACTTGCATATTCTCAAAATTGATGAAATATCTCATGTACAAAAATTATTTGTAGAATATCAAAGCTGTGAAAGGAAATAATGAAATGTAGACTTTTTTTGTTTAGTTATCTGGAAATAATGCTTGTTTGCCACATATCTAAATGAGGGAGTATGTACAAATCCATTTTTTGGATCCTCTACAATACATAGATCATAAAGATCATAATGATTTCAATTATCTAATTCCTAATGTGGAATTTGGTCTCTGAAACATGCAAATGTTTTTTTTAGTGATCTGAGATGAGGAAAATGTTCCTCAACTGTAGAACCCTTATATTACTAGAATTATAACTTCCATATAACAAATAGAAATATCTGTATTTTATTTTTCAGTAGCTAGGTATTGTGTAACATTAAGATGATAGATAAAATTGGATCAAATTCAGGGAAATGCAGCATTTAATAAAATAAATAAATATAAAGTGGAGTTTGAAAACTTGATAAAGATGTTAAGGGAATAGAAACCAAGTATTAAGAAGGATTTGTTTACCATAGTGAAGATTTGAGGAGTGATGTGGACAACATTCGTACCTGCCATAAAGACCAAGTTAAAAATACATTTTCTAGTGCCCCAGAGAGAGTAGGATTAAACTGAAGAAACATAAAGTATAATAGTGTAGATTTTAAATTGTGGATTCTTCCACATAGAAAGCTTCTGGCATTGCCAATTGAAAAATTTTACAAAACTGTTTTGCCATTTTAAAAAAAATAAGTTTTTTTTTTCTGGAGAGTTAAAAGGACAAAATAATGATTAGATAAGCAGCTATTATAGCCAAAGACAACTTTATAAATGGAAGTCAGGAACATTCCTTGATAGAAGTTCTAAAAAGAACTAAACAGGGTAATTGGATAATAATAAAACTTAACCAAAAGTATTGTTGGAGAAACAATAAAAGCAGTTTGGCAATGTGATCAGATATCAATGGAGAGATGATCATTGTGGATATTCTGGCTCTGAATTTCCCACAATGGACATAATATTGGATTACCTATTCTACAAGGCTTCTTTCAGCACTATGATTCTAGTCCCCTTCCCCTATTTTCAATTTCTCAAGATTTCCCCCATTTATATTTAACTGTAGCATTGCAGTAATTATATAGGCTATATATTATTACATTAGTACATATAGTGTATTATGATATTGTACTAAAGTATTTGTTAGTCCATGACTTTTATAACAAGACATAGGATTGACACACTAATATGTACAGTAATTTAGTCATGAACAACAACCCTATGTACATTGATCTTAAATGCAATGGAACTTTCTTTTGCTTAGGTTTGAGTTATAAAATACTATATTAATAATTATGATATAAACTTCATTAGAAGTAATGGTTTTTAAAAATGATTTATAAGTGAAATGTTAAAAGTTTGGATATAAGATTGGACAGTCTGATGTTCATGGAAGATCTTCCTTCCTTCCTTCCTTCCTTCCTTCCTTCCTTCCTTCCTTCCTTCCTTCCTTCCTTCCTTCCTTCCTTC
>JANHZU010005510.1:83458-106454 GCA_032468055.1 Acrochordus granulatus | reverse complement strand
TATTTGTTTATTTAAAAAAAACCCAGGATCAGAGTGAAGAAAATGTTAATTTAAAGCCAAACTAAGAAAGGTTATGAAAAGTATGCAAGATGTAATCCTATCCTAAAATTATCTTTATTTTTTATTATGATTGGTTGCAGAGTCAGTCAGGTGTTTAGACTGGATTTGGCATTTTTATCTACCTATTGAGTTCTTCCTAAGGACTTAGGGTAGGCAAATGTTGGTTTTTGATGATGTTGGTGGTGTAAATGAAGTACAATTTACTAGTAGTGTTCAGGAATAGGACTGATCATCTTTAATTTGTTGGTACACCTCTACAATATTATACCTTTACATCCACCATGCATTAATCCAGAATGTTGTTTTGTCTTCCATGAATGTGGATACTCCCCTTTTAAAGTAATTAAAGTTGGTAGTCATTACTACTTTTGAACTATGTATTATCTACATATTAATCTTTAACTCTCATAAATCTCCCACTATCTGGCTTCAGTAAATAATCCCAGGTTCTGTAGTACAGCAAAAGAACCCAAATGTTTTTCTTTTTCCACACAAACACTCCTCTGTGGTATCCCTCTTGCTAAGCAGTTGTACTGTGATAAACTAAGCTGCCAGAGATCACTGGAGATTCCTTGTCAATACATGCAATAGACATATTTTCTCTTGGCATTGAAAAAGATGTTTTCAAGTAAACAAGTGCTTAAATCCTTGACTCTGATGTAGAAAGGACTAACATGACTTGGGAAGTCCTTGATTGAGGAAAAATTTGAACCCAGTTTACCGTGAGTTTAATATTCAGGGAACCAGGCCATGTTCCCTACTGTCTAATTTTTGCTCACTACCATACCAAGTCTAGGAGGAGTCACTATAACCCTTTATTTCATATTTCATTCTTAATTATGTTTTCCCTTTTTCTTCTAGGGTTCAATGGGTCCCCGTGGGCCACCTGGACCACCTGGAAAATCAGGAGATGATGTGAGTGTTATTTATTTTTTTTACATCTCAATATTATAACCAGCATAAGTGAATCTGCATATTTGAGAGAGTTTACTAGAAAAGTTATGTTAAAATGTTTGTTTAAATATTATATCTTGATGTATTGTATATTTATGTGCAGCCCCCCCACCCTCACCCCAAACAAGAATACTCCAAACAGCAACATTTTGTACCAGATTCTATGAGTCACTCATATGTACAGTACACAGGAACTCTCATACTATGGCAGCTGGAATTGAAATTTGGAATGATTTAGGTAATTCCATGACATTCATCAGAATCTCCTTCTAAGCATACATGTTTAAGTTTGAATTGTTAAACATTTACCAAGGGAAAATGCCCAGCCAAAATATTGTTGTGATGAGGGTCTACATTTACATCTTTTACATATAAAAATTATAAATAAGGTGATCTGATCAGGATAATTTTTCTTATCTGCTGACTACTGAGATTTATTGTGGAAGGAAATGTTATGTAAAAGGGCCTAAAAATCATCCGGATTCATAGAATACGTATCTTTTTGAAATTCCTTTTGTATTGCTAAGAATAAATAGTCCTCCTTTGCCAGTGTAGTGTAAACCCTGGATGGGATTCTCAAATCCATCCTGGATTACAGAATAGTTTTTATCATAAACATTGCAATGTGCAAAATCATGAAGAGGGCCTTTACTTAAGAAGAAAGCAGTTGTCTTCTTTTTTCCTCTCATGTAAAGTTTATATGTCACCCAATTAATGTACAAACCAGTTGAATTCACAAGAAGGAAATTGCTAACTAAAAAAATAAAGTGATCATATCTAAGCTTATCAAGAGTAAAGAGCTTTTTGTGTCTCTGTCTAGGTGTGGTATTCCTATTTAAAAATGCCTTGTTTCAAAAATGATGTACAGTACAATTTGCTTCTGGAACATAAAGTATAATACCATGGTAGAAAGGATTAGCTGAATTCATGAGTGAAAATGGCAAGAAAAAGCTGCTAGTACGTTCAAAAGGGCCATCATATTCTGACCTTATCTAATTTTGGGGCTCATGAGAACAAAGAAGAAAAGCCAAAGATCGTCCGATTCTTCTGTATTTCTCTTTGCGCAAAGAAAAACACATTCTAAAATTTTAAAAATAAAGATGGCCTTCTGTGTTTGCAGTGTTTTGGCAAGAGAATGCCAGACTTTATCATAGGCCATGCCCTGCACAGCAGAGTTTTATCCCCTTGTTTGACCCTATAGTTTGTGTGATTTATTATTTGTTAAATTTATATGCCGCCATCTCACTGATAAAGCAACTTGGGGTAAATGGAATCCTTCCTAAATAAAGTTGCATCCACTTTATCTTTTTTTAGGGTGAAGCAGGCAAACCTGGCAAATCAGGGGAGCGTGGATTACCTGGACCTCAGGTATGGTTGTGTCCTGCATGTCTGTGGGAGAAGGAAGGGCTGAGCCAGGAGGACGTGTGAAGCAGGAGATCAGCCTTGAATCACTACACAAAATTGTATAATACTAATCTATGTAAGCTGCCAGGAGTCTTCGGAAACTGGCGGCATAGAAATCTGTGTAATAAAATAAATAAATCTATTAGCTTAAATCTCACTATCTGAGCCTTGTCTTTGCACCTGACAATCTCAGTACAGATAACTAGATTCAGAAATCACAATCCCCCAGTTTTATCTTGCAGATTATGGGAGGCACAGTATAATGGTATTTAGGGCCAAAGTTTCTTCCTTTTCTCTTCCTGCTGACAGGCTGAAAATTGCAATGTTCATGATACTAAATGGGCAGGAATAACATCCTGTTCTTTGGGTATCTTAACTGCAGCACTGTAATTCTGTATATCCTGAGGTGGAAGGAGTGCTGTTAAATCAGGGTGCTGAAAGGAGGGAGTGAATAACAGGGAGCAAGGGGAGTATTCTCCTCTTCCCTTTAATGATGAAGATAATCAGATTGAGAAGGGAAATGAAGGGTTATAAAAGCCAGTCTGCTTTGTTTTGTTTTCTTCTGTTATGACAAGCATCTGTGAGTCCGCGTGATCTACATTCTGTGCAAATGACAGCAAGATTACATACCTAGCCTTTTCCTTTAGCTTTTGCAGATATTTTAGGTACTTTAGTTGTTATGAAGTTAGCAGAAATGTAGGAATCATTGCATATATGTTTCAGAAAACATGTGTCTATTTTTTCTAACCTGATTGATTTCTCATTGAAACTTAGGGTGCTCGAGGTTTTCCTGGAACCCCAGGTCTTCCTGGTGTCAAAGGTCACAGAGTAAGTTTGCATGTATTTTATAGATGAGGGGTTATTTTTAATTACATTCAGAATTGATCCCTATCTCTCTCTTCTAGGGATATCCTGGTTTAGATGGTGCTAAAGGAGAGGCTGGTGCTGCAGGTGCTAAGGTAGGACCTAGAACTCCCATCCTAAGATGTGATTTGTTAAAGCCCTGCTATTTTTAGTAAGTAATCTGTTAAGATTACTTTTGTTTGTCCATTTTATTCATCTCTTGCCCACTCCCAAATCTTAAATTATAACTTACCAATTCTTACTTTTCAAAGGAAAACTTCAATAAGAGAATCAAATTGTTGCAGGCAGGAAAAGCAAAATTAATCATTCCTAAATTGAAATTCATTTGATAGAGAAACAATCTCAACTTCCATTTTGCTAATCTCCTCAGGGCAGTGTGTGTGTAATATGAAAAATGAATTATAAACAATTTTTTGGTAGTTTTCTTTTCAAGGAAGTTGCTTGAAAGGGAGCAGATATTGTTGCTGAGGTGATAGAAGGAAGAAACATTGATGATTCTTAGACTTCTAATAGAAATTTCACCAGAGATGGCAAGTTTTATAAATCAGACACTAAACAATGATACTGTGCTTTTTGAATAATGATAGTTGACTTCAGCGTATATAAAAATTAGAATTGTTCAAAATAAAACTAATTGCCACCAACTGCATTCCTCTTGCTAACTTCTACGCCACATGGTACCTATCACATTGTGGTATCTCTACCTATCCTATTAATCCTAAAAATACTTGGTATGTCAAGATACCTACATTAAGAAGGTACATGCATGAGGATTCCCAGGAACACCTAGACCCTAATTATTTATCATAGTGTAATATGTAAAAGGATATTCATTTCACTGCATGTCCAAAATAATTGTCAGGCTCCAAAAAGCAAGGAAAACACACTGAGTTTCTTCTAAGCAGTTTTGTTTATTGTTCCACACCTATAGACAAAAATCTTGCCAAACTAAAGAAAAGTGTAGTACTTGTACAATTAAAACTATATTCCAAGAACTTCTAAGGAGGACTTGTCTTGACCGTTTTCCTCCCAACCAAACTATCGAAGCTTCGCTGTCTCTTGGTCCTCTGGAATGCAGCCCCTCCTTTCTGGGAATCTGCACTCCATTCCACCTTAATGACTTCCAGTTCTAGAGAAAACTGGAGTTCTTTTACTGCTAGAGAATTCACCTCAGGTAGTCCTTGTTTAGCAACTGCCTCATTTAGCTACCACTTACAATTATGGCAATGATAAAAAAGCAACTTTGCAGCCAATCCTCACATTTACATCCTTTGCAAAACTCTAAAGCAAAGGAAAACAGAAGTAAGGTAAGCATAGCTAGGTTTCAGTTAGCAATTGCTTTGTTTTATGACTGAGTTGCAGGTCCCAGTTGTGGTCACTAAACATGAACTACCAATATTGCCTGAAGAATGATTAAGTGTCATAAAAACATGGCTAACTTGGTAGCAAGCTTTTTATAGAGCTGAACTCACCTCTCACAGACACTGACAGATACATCCTTGGTACTGCATCTAATGAAGATGTGTTGAAATGTCCAGCCATCACTTGGCTATTCATGTGCTTTTCATGCTCATCTGTTGCCCTCTAGTGTTCAGTTGATGTGAAAGGCAGTAATGATTTGAAAGGCAGTAATGATTGGCATGAGGCCAACTATAATGTTCCAATCTCTTTTATGCATTTGTGGACTGTTTTATGACACAGATGTCTAATAATTGTTTAGTTACCACTATTTCCTTACTCTAGGGTGAAGCTGGATCTCCTGGGGAGAATGGTTCTCCTGGTCCTATGGTGAGAATGCATTGTTCAGTTATTTCTAATCATTATCACAACACCAACTTTGTAGGTTAGCGATTGTCCATATCTGATTATCCATATATAGTGTTATTTGTCCATCTACAATATCTGTTATTTGCTTCCTTATAGGTTAATGCAAATAGATTGCATTTATATTTTGTATTCCGTGGAATCTAGATAATACAGACAGAATTCTCATGTAAAGTAATCTTCATCCAGAGCATGATCAGATACTTCTGATTCTTTAGCCACAGGAAGGAATGCACTATGTCAATCATGAAAAGTGCATGCACATTAAACAGTAGGATCTTACAATATTCACTGCACCCTTGATTATACAGTATATCAAAGCAGTCATTTATTTCATCAGTGGACTATAAGGTAAACATATGGGCTACTAGTATTCAGAAGATAGCTGTCTTGAGGGACAGTAAGGTTGTGATAGCTTTTTAATTTTACTTCTACTATTTCTTAGGGTCCCCGTGGTCTTCCAGGTGAAAGAGGACGTCCAGGCCCATCTGGTGCTGCTGTAAGTGTGGTTTGAATGTTACACATCTTGCCATTTAGACACGTTTAAGTGTTTATTGCAACTGCAGAATATATACAGGCATTGCCATCTCATTCACTATGGCCAATTCAATCTCCTGGAGTAATAGTAAACCTTCCTAATGTGAAGAATGAAGCAAAGTTAATGCAGTACAATGGAGGCTATGCACATTCTTTTTAATATAGCCTTAGGATAAGGACAGTAGCATTTACTGTGCCATGAACAGTGAAGCTGTATAAAAACAGTTTTAATTAAAGGAGGCCTTTATATAGAAAACAGTTTTAATTATCTTGACATCTGGACCACAAATATAGAATTAACTTTGTGCTAAATCTGTCCTGGTCACTTTCTAAATGTGAGGACTGAAATTCTCAGAAACTACTGTGCTGTTTAGGAAAGACACTGGGAGTTGCTCAGACTGGGGCAGGTTGCAATTAAGAAAAAGCCAATATAGTGTAGCATTTCCTACTTCTTCCTTTCCTCCTCCCACCTGTCTCTCCTTAAGTACCATACAGCTCAAGATTATGGAAAAAGCAGGTAGGGAGGGTTGCTTTTTTGAGTACAACTTTAGGTTAGGACAGCTAATGGTTCTAGAAGCAACATCTGGAAAGGCAAGATAATATAGTCAACAGTGCCTTACATAGTTGAAAATTTGGATGTACCTGCAATGCTTAACCAAAGCTTCTAGGATTAGTAGAGAGCCAGTTTGTGTAGTGTTTAACACATCAGGCTAGAAACTAGGAGACTGTGAGTTCTAGTCTTGTCTTAGGCATAAAGCCAGCTGGGCGACCTTGGGCCAGTCACTCTTTTTCAACCCTAAAAAGAAAGCAAGGGCAAACTACTACTGAAAAACTTTGCGAAGAAAACTTGACTTCTCCAGGTTATTACCAGAATTAACATAACTTGAAGGCACAAAAGTAATATAGTAATAGGATTACTGCATTGACTGAAGGGTTTCTCTGTAGCAAATCTACTGAAACAGATCTGTTCCATGGTTTTATTCTGGTCTTGCCCCGTTCTTATTCCAAGGAGCATAAGATGACATACATGGTCCATTCCATTTGATCTTCTCAACAACTTTGCATGGCAAATTAGTCTAAGAAATGGTGACTTGCCCAATGCAAGTGGGTAAATTTTGCGGTTGAGCTACTTATTTGCATCTTCAATGTATTGCAGGTACAATGCAAAAAAGCTGAATTTCAGGAACAAATATTTTAATTGAGTTACAAGTCAAATACAGTGTCCCCTTAGTCCATTTCACATCTCAAAATATGTTATCCTTCATTTGCCATTGCAATAAACATTGCCTGAAATCTCTTTTGGATTTTTGTTGCAATATGGTAAAATTTCTGTAAGGATCATTATAAAATTCAGCAGGAATATTTTTGTTCCAGATTCCAGCATTTTTATTTTTACAGATTTGAAATGTTGAAGAAATTAAGCAGATGAAGTAATCAAGAAATTCAGTAGCAAGTCTAGATTTCCAGTAGTAAGAAACAATAGGAATTACTGTTTCCTACTACTGAATTTAAATCCATCATATTGAAGAGATGTGAAAGATTGTGGGAAAATGGGTTGGTTTAACTGAGAAAGGCAAATCCAGATTTGAGAGAGATGGGCAAAAAAAATTAAAAGATTCTGTCTTTACTGTCTGACTACACTATATCTGAGGGTGGGAAGTGACTCTTGAAAACTTATTCAAACATTAAAAATATTCCTGATATCTGTGTCATTCTTGCTTCCTTGGTTTTGCCTCCTACATGAGGCTTGGCAACTGGAAGGTAATTTCTTGGTTATTATTTTGACACTGCTGTAGTTTTGGTAAGTTAGTTACACTTACCAAATACAGTTTGCACTTGTAGTGCCAAGACATATTTTAACGGTAATGGTTAAAACAGCGGCAAACATACTGCAAAAATAGTTCCACTTCAAACACAGGAGAACATAGACTTTTGAAGAAGAAAGCAAATTATTTATTTAAATTATAAACTGTTTTGTAATTTAAAACAGTTTTGCTTACAAGTGAGTGGCTCTCTGATTTGCTCCTTGAAACTACAAAACAGTCTCAAAAGTCTGCTGGATAATCTGACTGCTTTACCCCTTTAATGAGTTATGTTTGCATAGACTTAGTGTTTCATTATAGTAGAAGGAAGGCATATGAAGGAGGAAAAAAAATATGGCTCCTTCATTTTTGTTTTAAGTTCTTTGATGGCATTCCCTTGAGGGCTTTTGATTATGCTGACAAGATTCACGTGACCCTTTGGCCTCACCAATCCAATTGTTTTCTTGGCGCATTGCCTGAGACCAGATCAAGCTAGGCCAGGCAATTTGTCCTTAATTACAGGAGGGCAGGGATGTCAACCTATTAGCTGCTCAGAAGGAGTCCTCACAAGAGGCCCAGCCTAGGTTCTGGGATTGTGTGAGATTAGAGCTGTAGTTCCGGCAAAGTACAATCTTTTCTAAAACCTGTTCTTCAGAGATAGCCATTGATATGACTCAGATGTACTAACATGAAAGATGTTGTTATTTGCCTTGATTTTTCAAAGCTAGTATGATCTGTTTTTTTTCCTTTATGAATCCAGGATCTAGATGATAAAAAAATCAGAAGCTTGTCTAGTTGGTCAGCATAGACATATAGACCTGTAGTATATCTAAATGGAAGTTTGAAGAAAGCTAATTTAGACCCTTTTATTCCAGTTGTTGCAAGCTTCCAAGTACTGAGAAAGTGTAGGAGTGAACCTCAAATATCATTTTTTGTTCATATTTTCATGAGCATATGTAGTTCAGAGCAGCCACAAGCATTACCTTTCCACATATTTCACTCTGCCTTGTGTATTAGGGCAGTATGTGAACAGATGTTCACTTATGTGCCAGATTTTATCTTCTTTCTCCTTCTCAGTCTCCTTGAATGCCATCTACTATCCAGAGTAGATGTTAGTATACTGATGGAAGACAAGATGAAGAGGGAGCAGGAATCTTAACTATTAAGAGACACTATTAGATAACTAAATATTTGTTTGGACTTCTAAATCCACTGGCAACTAAACTGCGAATATAACAATACTGCCGTAAGGTGAAGTATACTTTTCTGACTCAATATTTTGTTCACACAGGGTGCTCGTGGTAATGATGGCCTCCCTGGTCCTGCTGGTCCACCTGTAAGTAATAAAGTATTTATTGCTTTAATTTTTCCCCCTCTAGAAAAATGCCATGCTATTAGATTTATTATGATATTAAAATAATCTTACATTTTCTAAAAAAAATCAAATCTGCTCTCTACAATTATACCAGTGATGTCATGGAAGACAATAGCATTATAACGTGTATCTTCTGGAACAAAGACAGCAATCTAATATAACAAATACTCATGCTTTGTTTCAGAATTAGGATAAAGGCTTTGCTGAAAAGAAAAAAATCCGATGATATTTAAAC
This sequence comes from Acrochordus granulatus, assembly GCA_032468055.1. Taxonomy (NCBI): domain Eukaryota; kingdom Metazoa; phylum Chordata; class Lepidosauria; order Squamata; family Acrochordidae; genus Acrochordus; species Acrochordus granulatus. The sequence goes on along the minus strand of JANHZU010005510.1, from coordinate 97,399 downwards.
AATGAAAGAGAAATAGATGGTATTTTCATTGTAATAGTAATAATGTTAATAATAATTATTAAAAGAGCAGGAAGACAAACTCTGAGGCATATATCTGTCACATGAATTGTGGAAGCAGGAAGAAACAGGAGCTGCTCTTCCAGGTGCAATAACTATGAGAAGTCCTGTTTCCATATGTACATTTTTATGTAAACTAAGAGAACAATTTGCACATTGAATGATGGCATAGTTGAAGAAATAGAAGAGCCTGCAAAAATGGGAATCAGTAGTAAGAAAGTAGGGTAGGATAAGCTTGTGAACAAGCATGAGCATTCACAGGGGTATCAAAATCTGTAAAATGGTGGGTCTGGCATTGGAATCCAAGTCTGCCCCATTGTATATGCATGATGCAATGTATCAGATATACATATACACATGTACACCAGTGGATACTACAGCTGAGAAGGACTAGGTTTGGGATGTGAGGAGATAAAAAATTGGTGTAGGTATCTGAGGAAGATGTCTTATGGTTAAAGCAACAACAATTTGGGCATTTTCCTTCTGAACAGAGGCAACAGGCCTTGGTGCCTTTTGCAACTCTTCCTGAGTCACTCTGATTTGGCAACAGTTATTCATGTCTTGGTTTCATTCTCCCTTTTTTCCCCCAAATAATTTTATTAAGAATTATAAATGAAAGAAATAACAGCAAATACAAATTAGAAAAAGTACAAACAGAAAAATATAGAAAGAAAAAAGTGTGAAAAAGAACAGAAAAAAGTAATTCCACCTTCGTCCCAGAAAGAAATAATTTTAACAGCTTGTCATAATCTCTAAATACTGTATAATATAATCTCTCTTTCTGATATAGTTCATCTTTTAAATAAAAAACAAGATCCATAAGCTTTGTCAAATGTTCCTTGTTTGAACCCTTCTATCTTCTTATAAGCGCCCTTTTTTCTGATCAAACTTCTAAGTACAAAGAAATTAATTTGGAACAGGTGGAGAACTGGGACAATGAGGGTTGTTGAGTGCTCTTTTTATCAAATCTAAACATAACTGAAAAATATTAGCAACTATATTTCCTGTCTCAGTTTGACCAAATCTTGTCTCAGCCTCAAATATATTGGGAAGCCCTCCTGTGCCACAACTGCCCATCTCTCTATTTAGATAATTCAGTTATTGTATTTTAAGACTGAAGTAAGAACCATCTAAATTAGCCTCTATGTTCTAAATGATTAAAGGAATTTGATTTTGCTTTTTTTAAGCTTACTGAAGCCACTTCTTTGATTTCCTTTTCTTAAGGGACCTGTTGGCCCTTCTGGTGGCCCAGGGTTTCCAGGAGCTCCAGGTGCAAAGGCAAGTCATTCATCAAAACCAAAATAATGTTTCTGCAATTGTCTAGCATAAATTGCACCCTCTTCCCAGCTTTCTGTATGCAGTTGTGCTAATACAACACTATGTCTTTCACTCTTTTCATTAGTTTATCTGTATGAAGAATAAGGAAAAGAATTAATTTTTCTGAATTTTTTTTAAAGGAATCCTGTCTGTATTTATATTAATAATTCTCTTGGGACCCATGTTTGATTTTGAGAATTACTTCTTTTTGGGGGAGGCTGAGAACTGAAACAAAAATAAATTATGCTAAACGATTTTTGGCTTTCATATTTTCTTGCCTTCTTCTGTTTTATCTGTTTCTGTAATTGGGTGCAATGAACTGAAAAAGCAATGATCTAGCTATGAATACTATACAGGGAGAAAGCAGCTATGGTGTCCTCACTGGATTCAGAAAACTAAGGAATTTTCAAGACCTTTAGAAAATGCCTTGAAATAATAGTTAATATAAGGCTTGTGAATATCCTGTAGGACAACATGAAGAAATCTGAGTTGGTGGCAGAAGGGCCAATTTAGTAATGATGTTTGTAGGGGAAGATCCTTAACAGGTCTTAAGGCCATTCTTGAATACATTTAATATGTATTCCAGTCAGTAACTGGAATAATAGTTGAGACTGAAAAATATGGTGGGGAAAAAAATCCCATAACCATTCCCTGCTAAACTTTGCTCCTGCCACAGTTCATCCCACTTATATATACATTTACCTTCAGTTTGAGAACAGATATAAAAATTGCTGAATTTAACACGAGCGAACATGCTTAATCACTTTTCTGTGTAGGTAGAAACAACTCTCCTAAAGGCTGAGGAAGACTCTTTCTGTGTATTATTGGCTCTGTGCGTGTGTGTTGGTATTGCAGTTCTTTTTAAACATTATGTGCTATTCTAAGTGTTTTAGTATTGTATGTTCCTTTCAAGTATTCCCAAGTATTTGGCTCATTCTGTGTTTTGCCCTAGGCTTGAACAGAACTCAGAATTTGCAAGGTGTAAGGCAATCAGAGGATCAACCCCTAGGAGATAATATTATGTGCCTTGGCACAGCATCACAGGTTTTCTTAATGTAAGGCCCCTTAGGGCAAAGGAAAACATAGAGAGAGAGAGAAAGAATGGCCTTCCCTTGGGAATTCCCAAATCCACATGGTTTCTGATTTTAGAGTACTAATCTGCTAGTGGCCTGGTTTCTACAGTTACTAGACAGTGAAGGGGCCATGTATATGTGAGTGAGGAGAGGTCAAGATGGTAGGAAATGAGGCCTGTTGTGCAGTGTCGCCAAGAACTAACAATGAGTCTTCTTCAGCAACGATCAGTGCCCTTGTTATAAGAGATGGAGAAAAGAATTATTCTGAAGGGAACGTCATAGATAATAAGATGGAGTGGGGGAGATAAATATTAATATTTTGTATCTCAGGAATGGTGTTTTCATTGGAGCTTGGGGGAAGAGGAAAAATGCAAAAGTTTTGGTATGAAATAATACAAGAGAGTGCAAGCTTTTAGGTTCTCTAAAACTCTTCATTAGTTGACCTGCTCCAAAAAATGGGGGTGGGAAAGAAGTGGACACATCAAAAAATTAGGCTCTGGCTAAGTGTTTTAATTTGGGTTTTGCAATTTAGGGAGTGAGATTTTAATTGTCCAAGCTACTCACAAAAAAATCAGTCTCTCTCTCTCTTTTCCCCAGATACCTATTTTAGAATTCTTAAAATATTAGATTACCTTGTCCAGAATCCATTGGGGTCTGTTACGATTGCCTGGATTATTTTACCTTAAATAAATGTTTCTTATTGTGAGCATCACAGCTTTATACAACCTTACAGAAAAAATGTGAGATTTGAATGTATTCTCTATTAAAGAACAATACAACCAACTTAGGATAATTATGTAACTTCCAAAAATGGGGGAAAATGGAAGGGAAAGCTATTGACCCACACTTGCAATGGTCAAGCTTTTTTTATAAGATACAGTCTGATTATTCTTATAAATCACAAAGAATCTAGTAGTCTTTGTCTGACAATACAGTATTTAAATGTTTATTAGTAGATTGTATGTCTAGCTGCAGGAATTACACAATTTCCATCAGTTCGAGGGCCACATGGAAGATTATATTCCAACTGTGAGTGTGACCCATAGGAGTGAATTTTTAGGAGCTTTAAGAGCTATCTTAAACATTTGCAAGATTTAAGGCAGCTCTTTTGCCCCTGAAGCACTTCTCAACCTCCCAGTGAAAACAGCTTCAAATTTTTGCCTCCATAACCACACTGAGAAATTCTGAGTGGCAAAAAAGTGGTGGTGGTGGGGTCATATGAATTCCATGAACTGCCCATTTTGCATCCCTCTTTTTATGGTTGTGTCTGCTGTGTTTTCTGTAGTAATTCATTTTCCCTTCTTTATATTTATTCAGGGTGAAGCTGGTCCCACTGGTGCTCGTGGCCCTGAGGGTGCCCAAGGCTCTCGAGGTGAATCTGGATCACCTGGTTCTCCAGGACCTGCAGGACCTTCAGTAAGTACTTTGGTCTTAAATTCAAGGTCCAGATTCTTTAGATGACATGAAAATGATTTAGTTTACACATTGGCATTCTGCAACCAATGGGTTCCTTGACCATTTTCTATGTAAGTAGGGTGCCTTATACAGGTTTTCCTACTTTCTGTTTGATCAACCATCAGCTAATGATTGGGAATAATAGCTGTTTCCTTGCTGTTGTTAATATATACATGTATACGGACTCAGACATGCTATAGTTTGTGGGAAAAATTACCCTGCTTTGTACTTGGCAAATGCTTGTGGTTTTTATGGACCTTATTTAATGAACTTTGGATGCAACAGAGAAAATCTGTCCATGCACAATATGCTTCTATGAATGTGATTTTACATTTGTGCAAAATTAATAAAATGTGCAGAATATATATAATAAAATCCTGTACAAAATACATACCTAAAATCCATAAAATATACAATATAAGTATTTAAGATCCAAATACAATATACATATTTAAGATCTCTTTTGGATTTAACGAACTGTTTGCTTTAATAGTCACTTCTTTGCTCCTGCTCATCTGCTAAACCAAAGGATTATCGTATCTAGAAATATGTCCTATTTCCTTGGCACTTCTCTTACAAACAAGTACCATTTGGCTTACTGTTGTAAATTCATAAACCACCAGCAGATATCACTGTGCACAATATTTCAGTGCAGGAATAGTGTTTTTTTTAAATCTGGATCCCCAAAGTCAAATGTAATATGTGGAGACTATGCAGTGTATTTCATCTATTCCAGCTTCTGCTGTCTACAAAGGGTTGTATAAAAGCCACAGTTACCTATAAATATGCACACTATCATCTGCATTTGTCTGTGTTGATCTAGTTATTAGATCATAAAATATATCTACAAATGGGAGGAGATGTTCCCATCTGTTTGTCTCTTAATGAGATACAAATCTAAGTATTGGCAAGAATTTTCAGGGAATTCAAGTTAAGAACCGACGAGTCCATTCTTGTCACACTGGGAATTCCCTGAATTTTTGTGGGGACTGAAGTTCTAGAACTGTAATAGTATGTTAAGCTGTAATTGTAAATCAAATAACTTTCCATTTGATATTGTTTACTCCAAAATTATTTTGAGAATTCATCTCACTCTTATGAAAGTGACTATTTTTTCACTGCCATAGTGGATATATATATATATTTATATCTGTGCTAATGGCATATTTTAAGACCAAAAGTTATTTCTTTTATCCATTGCTGCTTTGTGTTTCTTCATCTCTATCAGACTATTATTTACACTTATAGTGAAATACCACTCCACATTTGATACAATGTCCTTCATTTAATAGCATGTCTGAGAATAACTTGGAGGTTTTCTAAGAAGGAAAAAAATATAGCAATCTACAGTAGTTGTGACTTCTTTTGTGGTTAAGCTGCCTGTTTATCGTAGGAATCATTGCTCTCCTATATTAATCATTGCTCTCCTATATTAATCAAAACACATGCATATGATAATTTGGGGGGCTTCAATTGTTATATTAAGAGTAATTAATATATTTAACACATGACTACACTTAATATTTTATTGATTAAAAAGAAATAATAGTTTACTTCTAGCTTTGCTTGCAGTTCAGTAAAGTTAAGTAAATTATTTTCTTAACATCTCTGAAATGGCAATGATTCTTCAAAAGATATTTGGTTCATGAATTTCTTTTTGTTCTTAGGGCAACCCTGGAAATGATGGGATCCCTGGTGCCAAAGGATCAGCAGTGAGTAGTACATTAGATAGATATAAAGGCAGAAGTAATTAGAGATATTATCTTTGGAAAACTTGAGGAACATTCATATAATCTCTGGCTTAAACATAGTTCTGAATATCAACAGTGATCTTTCTGAATAGTGTGCTGTGTCTCAATCCACCTACATTTCTCACTCCTAACTCTTGGTTTCCTGATTCAATTAACAGGGTGCTCCTGGCATTGCTGGTGCTCCTGGTTTTCCTGGCCCACGCGGACCTCCTGGGCCACAAGGTGCAACAGGGCCTTTGGGTCCCAAAGGTCAAGCGGTAAGAAACAGATGTAGGGATACCATGAAACGGTGACATATCTAATGCAACAGATCGATCATTCAGTATCTTGTCTCCTCCATCTTGGGTGCATTCATTCTGCTAGATTGATATCTTGGGTGATTCATACTGAGGCTGTTTCTGGATGGCCTCCTCATGCAGATTTTTAACTGGAATTTGGCAATGGATGTGAAAGAACAATAATCACTTTTTCATAAACTTTACCTTCCTACTGTAACTACTAATTATTATAGTTGCCACTTGCCCATTATTTCCACAGAGCTTTATATGTGGACAGGACTTAAGGGAAGGGGATGTAGTTTTTGCGTACCTGATTTTTTTGGAGGCACTTGAAAGTAGTGAGAAGCTACTCTCCAGGTTTCTCCAAAACCTGGCAAGAAGTTAAAATTGACCTTTTTTGCAATTCTTAACTTTCTACAAATGTTAGAAAATTAGGGAAGTAGGAAAGATTTGTTTCTCTCCATATCACCACCACTACTACAAAGAGACAGCCCTCCCTTAATCTTCTGGATCTCTGCAATTAATGGAGAATTGGGGGAAAAGAGGGATTTTTCATGTGGGATAGACAGGTGGTCACTAGAAAGAGAATGGAAGATAAACTTTGCTTCAGTAATCTAGTATTACAGTGCCAAGAAATATGTGTGACAATATGAAGTATTGTTAAAAGAGCACAGGGGGCTGCAGAAAATATAATGAATTCTCACCATACATGATTTACATTTGGGGAAGGTGATATTTGGAAAATTCAATCCTAAACAAACATACTGAAGTGGAAGTTTTCTTGAACTCCAAGACTTACTTCAGAGTTAAATTGCTTGAAATTGCATTGTTACTCAATTAGAAGTGATAAGAAATATAGGTACGTGTTTTTATAAACTAATAAAAATAATAATAAGCTTTGAGAATCTGGATGGTAATCCACATGTTCCTAAAGAATTCTCCAGTGTGACATTATTTATCTAACAGAAACGTGCACCTTATCCTTAAATCAGGCTCTTTGATGAAGAATTAAAAAATAGCTGATACAATACCAGGCATCATGACGGATTTAAGATGTGAAAGATTATAAGCATATCCTGGAAAATTAGTAGAAAATATTATTAAAGAAAAAAACAATTATTGGAGTATATTATATCTAAATAGGAAAATGAAGCCTATTTGATAATTGGACAAGTAATAGTGAATTATAGGCAAGTAGATCTGAGCTTGACAGAAGAATTCAACATAGCAGCAGAACATGTGCTCCTACAAAACCATAGTTTGGAAATGATTCAGAGAATGCAAGCACAGCAACCTGTGTGGAGGGCTAAAAAGTCTTTGCTTTTTAGCCCTCCATATAAGCCTGAGAAAAAACTGTCACTGTTTTGTCAAACTCACACATTTAATGTGAATTCTTTAAAGTAGCAGCATGTCTTTATTCTGGCTTGCACAGAAATCTGGAAAAAGTTGGACACTTTTCATGAATTGCTGATAGATGCTAAATTCTCCATTCATGCAAGTTCTGAAGTACTTTTGAATTTGTTTTTAAAGCACTCAGAATCCTATTACAGAGCAATCCTCCACCACTAGCAAGACTTTCTGGGTCACGTGGGCCATATGGCTATGTGAGCTTTGCCAGGCTTTTCAGCCATAGCAATGTGTTTTTTTAATTCCCTATTCAAAAAAATGTAGGAGAGGGTATTACTGTATTTATACTGGCATAATTCAGATATCTCTGAAGAAGAAAGACCAAATTGATTCGAAATAGGCTGCTATCCATGCTTCAAACAAATCATTTGAAGATTTTCTGCCAGCAGATATTGACTGTGGAAAATTTTCAGAGGACTTTCTATGGACGTAAAGGAGGCATTTTCAGGAGAATTCTCCTCATTGTGGCTGAAGGAAGATTCTTATTACATCCTCCTCCTCACAGTTCTCAATGGGAATTACGATTCTGTGCCCCAAGTTTGCTTTTTGTATACAGTAGTTGAAAATTCCAGTTTCCTTTCCATATTCTAATGTTTCCTTGCTTATTTGCCTCTTATGTTTGGTTCCTGCCCTTTTATTCAATGAATGAGGACCTTCTTTACTGTTAAAGCATCCCCTACTTGAAAGGTTTTACTGGTTTGATAAGTAAGTAGCCTAAAGTGATACAGATGTTCTTCTCCTTTCTTAATTTTTTTTCTATCTCTATAGGGAGAGCCTGGAATTGCAGGTTTCAAAGGTGAACAAGGCCCTAAGGGTGAACCTGTGAGTAATTGATGATGTGCATGTAATTTATTTTACTCTTGAATATATGGTATTTCTTCTTTATACTCTTTGTTAAATTCTGTTTCTACAGAAGCTTCTGATCAGACTAGGGGATTCTGAGATTTGTCCTCCTAGCACATTTGAAGGACAACCATTGGGGGATTGATTTCATTGTATCATATGCAGAAATCACTGCAACTCTTCTGACAATTACAAGGCTTCTTTAATATGTTCAGAGAAAGCATATCATAAATCATTGGAAATTCTGACTACAGACAAACAGCACCCTGATCATGTAGTTGCAGCTTGAACTGCATTTCCTTTTTTTATATCAAGAAGTTTGAATAAGACTGTGTTCAATAAACCTTTTTCACAAAAACATTATGCATTATATGGAGATTTGGTAAATAGGTAGCCTGATGCTCATCAAAATTAATATTCTTATTTTCTTTGGGCTTGCTAGATCTTATATATGGATGTCTTGTTTACATAGTCCCTATATAGATAAAATCAAATAATATCTATTAGGAACAAATGTACAATTGAAATACTCTACAAAATCTAAAATCATCTATGTAGATAGGTATTATAGGTTTTAGATTTTTTATTTATGGCCTCTGGACATCTAACATAAAATGGGGCAGGTCCCATTTTCTCCATCCTGGCACCAATTTATGCCTAATAAGTATGTTGGAACCAAATTATGCCTTTTCATTACTTTGCATGACTAGAACTGGATTGCAAAAATCTAAACCCTATTAAATGGCAGCAAAAAAGTACTGTACTCTTTTGCTATCATTTATTGGTCACCAACATTATGACAGCCTGGATTTCATAGAATAGGTGCCTGAATGAACATTGTATTTGCCCCTTTAAAACTACATGCTAAATTTCCTGGATGCTAACAAGAACCTATAGTTTTGGCAGGAGAGATGTGCCACGTGCACAAGGTCGCAGGTTCAAGTGTTACATTTCCAATTAAAAAATTCTGAGGTTACTTATAAAGATCACCATTTGGATCCCTTGTAAAATGTCATGTTTACAGCATATTAAAACGTTTATTTGGTAGCAGAGTTGAAAAAGAACTTTGTTCTTGGAAAGCACTGACAGGCAACAGAAGCAATACTGACCATGCATCTGACTCATACATGAAAGTTTCATATGCTTCCTCTATTCCTTTTCTCACTTGCTCACTGCCTAATTTCATTTCATGTTCTGTTTGTGTATTTTAATCCTTCCAGATGAATGATCTTTCTGGCTCCCTCTCCTTCTTAATACAGATAATCCTCATTTAGCAACTGCATCATTTCATGACCATTTGCAGTTATGATGGTGATGAAAGAATAAACATTTTTGTCCAGTCCTTGCATTTACAACCTTCATAGGTCTGTAAAGCAAAGGGAAGCTGAAATAAAATCATAAGCACAGTTGTAGTTTTACTTCGTGACTGCTTTGCTTAATGACCAAGTTGCTAGTCCCAATTGTGATCACTGAATGAGGATTACCTGTACAGTTCAAACAGAGCCAGGATGGATCTGGGATATTTGGCTATTTGGAAGTATGTTCAGAATTAAGTTGGTTTGGGCTCAATTACACACATAGCTTTGCTCCTACACAAACAGCAGCCAGTCAGAGGTGGAGTCCTTTGGCCAATAGCTGGGCTAAGTGAATTGACAGACAGGCACTACTTATTTCCTATCTTTCCAACTGGCCTACAGTTGATTATCCTATCCTGCCTCTTAAGGCTTTCCTGATCAGTTGCTAAAAAAGCATTCCTATCACTCTTTCACAAACATAAAAGATAATTGCTAGCATTCTCCTTCTCCAGTGCTTTATGTATTTCTATGCATATGTTTGTGAACACATGCCCCTTGTTTGTTTAATAAAATCCCAGAGGCATTCTGAGGAGAATTTGTAGAAGAGGAAGTGTATTGTTAAAAAGATATAAATAAATCACTAGAAAACCCTTCAAATGTTTCCACCCACCATGGCAAAAAACCCTCAGTACTTTGCAGAACCTTAAATGCTGCACTTCTGCAGCATTTCTGCATCGCGGTTCTGCACTTTGTTTCTTAATGATGTCAGTACATGGGAGATGGCAGACTGGATAAGCCAAAATTCCCTTTGTCTGCGAGCACAGAATCTATCAAATGTAAAGCAATATACTGCTATTTCTGAAGTAGCATTTATTGCCTTGAAACAGCATTTCTTCATCTCCTGTCACTGGTGTGAGTATATGCCAAAATAGCTTAAATTGTAACATCCTGGGGAGCTGATATCAACTTACTAATGGAACTGCATTTTTAGCTGGAAGGCCTTCCCTTCCCTTCCCCACTTTTTGTTCCGAGGCAGACAAAAGTCTTTTTAAGACAGAAATAAACCTTAGCTTTGACTAAGCTAATCATTTGGTTACAGAATCTCTTCTGGGGTACTCATGGTAAAGTTTGATTATTTTATTGCACCGAACTCCACTTTTTATGCTTGTATGCTAAAAGTGTGTCGCAGTAAACAATAATTCATTCACCAATCAATATACTATTTTCAGATTGGAATAAATGGTCCATTGCAGGAGTGGGCTTGTTCTAGAAGACTCATTGATTTCTAACTATTACAATGCCATTTATATCAAACATTTACCTAGCTCATCATTAACATGAATAAAAGATGGTTTTGGTGTTCCTGGAACTCAGGAGATTGTCTATGTTCCCAGATTGTGCTGAAGCATATTTTTATGTCCTTTGTTAAGTTAAATAGGTTTGCTTTTACAACACCCTAGGGATGGAACAATTTCTGTTTATATTAAAAGTGCATCTTCTAATTTAAAAGTATCACTGTTAACACTGTTTCACGTGTCTACTGCCATCTGAACAGTGAGAAATGTCTTTCCTCATTCTTGTTAAAATACTGTGAGAACTTTCAGAAGTACCAATTTCTTGGAAAGAAGCCATTGGAATTTGATAAAACTATGATGCAAATTTTACATTTGCTAAATGTAAGATGAAAAGCTCATAGAACTGAGGTTCCGTAAATATGTGTTCCCATGAGATAATTAGAGATACTCAGAGCTACAAGTTTTGTGAGAATCAAATCGCTCTTGTCATTTCTCATTCTAATGTAGGCTGGTTTTTGCTACTGTATGTACAAACACACAAATCTCTCATCCTCTAGCTTTGATATCTGGAGATAAAAATTATAAGTAATTTTTACCCATCTCATAGCTCCTCTTTCAAACATAATGCCAAAACATTGCTGAGGGCCATCAACTATTATTAGGGCTTTGAAACAAAATTACAACTATCGACAATTCTGTATTTAGAATTTGGAGTACTACCTGGATGCCTCATCTAAAGTTTTTCAATCAAGCTAACAAAGTTAGCCCATTATGTTAATAAATCAAGGAAAAGTCCAACTCTTGCCCTGTCCAACCAAAACAATTTTTTTAAAATTTCAATCCATCAGGCAGCAAAGAAATGACTTCTGAAATAGTGAAGATAAAAGTGAAAATTACCTTCAGTTGCTTCTCTCTCTGCATAGTTACCTTGTTAAAGAGACTGGGTCACCTAAATTCTTGGTTATATTCAAAATGTTTTTTCTAAAAATACAATTATTATTGGTAGGGCTTTGACGTTATTAGATAAACAATGAACACAAAAGATGTATCTAAAATAATTTATTGTTTCTTATCCCCAGGGTCCTGTGGGCTCACAAGGACCACCTGGCCCAGCTGGGGAAGAAGGGAAGAGAGGAGGTCGTGGTGAGCCAGGAGCTGCGGGCCCAACTGGACCACCTGGAGAGAGGGTAAGTGATATTGTTGGCAGGGAGTAGACCTCTGTATGGAATGCCAATCATGTGGTGTGAATTCTAAGCAAGGGATTTATTAAGCTTAGGCTGGAAGTTGACTAGGATAAAGAGTCAGCTTGCCCTAGTGGTTAAGGTGACAGGCTAGAAATCAGGAGGTTATAAGTTCTCCTCCCGTCTTAGCCATGAAAGATGGCTGGGTGACTCGGGCCAGTCACTCTCTCTCAGCCCAACTCACCTTACAGAGTTGCCATTGTGGAGAAAATAGGAAGAGGACAATGTGTTAAATATGTTTGCTGTCTTGACTTGTTCATAAAAATAATAAAGGCAGGATGCAAATAAATAGCGTCTTAGAATAGATGGGCATTTTGACAGAATCTGTTGGAATACAATAAATGCATCCCACCAAGTAGGATAAACAGGAAAGGAAAAGCAAGATAATGGCATGTTATATTGTAAGCCACTTAGAGTTGCTGTATCAATGAGATGGGCATCATAAAAAACTGAATAAATAAATAAAATGTTACTGCCATATAATCTTTGAGGCCATTGAGTTCTGATCCCTAAAGTAGCAACTTCTTGATCTTTAAGATTGTAGCAAAGTAGCTCCTGTAGTACAGAGATAAAACTGAAGTCACATCTAAGTGCAAAAAGGTTAGACCTGTTTGGGCACAGATATGAAGAGAAATTTTAAAATATGATACATAAAAAATTTAAAAAATGCATTTGGTCAGAGCTCTTGACCAGTATAGCCAGACAACTCTTTGTCACTTTTACTTGTTACATTCATAGAAATATAGTTAATGTACCTTGCTCTATGTGGCCATGTTGCAGTAGGAAAAATCCCTCCCAGACACACTTCCATGAACTCTCTCTTCTAGAAATCGGGGGTGGTGGGAGAGAAGAACCTCACTGTTTCCATCCTTGTTTGCTTTGCCTGGGCTATTGAGAGGGAGAGAATAAGTTGTCAATTCAACATTTGCTTTATAGCATTTGCCAGGGCAGCCAAAATGCAGGAATTGGGAAGAGGATAATGCCCAAGGTCTTTCCAGTGGGGAAATGGCCAGTTCTCAAACTCTGAAGATTACTGAGTTTTCCAACTAAAAATTGGCAGGTTTTAGTTGCTACCATAAGTTGGCTCAGGATGCCAAAGACAGATGCCAAACCAGAATTGCAGGGATGTAGATCTGGGAATGGTGGAAATGAAGATGCCTTATTATGTAAAAAGACCTTTTAAGAGCATTGAGGCTCTTTCTGCAGACCAGGTTATATTATTTAGGTCCACACAGATGTTCTTGTATATAGTAGTTACATTATTAGTTTATTTACCAGTTGTGATAGTGTACTGAGGGCTCTTGGTACTGCTGTATCCTTGTTCTAGAAAAGCTATAAAGAGGTCCAGAGTTTTGGTAACGATGATGGTGTCCTTGACTTTATCTGTCTGTCTGTCTGTCTGTCTATCTATCTATCTATCATTCATTCATTCATTCATTTTTGCTTTTTTTACTTTTAGGGTTCCCCTGGAAATCGTGGTTTTCCAGGTCAGGATGGATTAGCTGGCCCCAAGGTGAGGGTTGAACTTGCTGCTTTTTCATTGGAATAACATTTTTTTAAAATTAGATTGATGATACTCAAACCCTTTATTTTTTTTCTTTTTGCTCTTTGACTGTAATCCTTTGTTTTTCTCCCCATATTGACGAATGGCAACCTGAAGTATTAGTAAGAAAGTGACGTTCTGTGTTTCTTTTAAAAGTCTCCTAGTTCATGTATTCTTTTGCAGAAAATATAATACAATATGCACATTCTGGACATGCTATAATATATCTTTAGAATCAATTAATTAACTTTTTCTATTTGGAAAAGTTTATGACCCATCACTTCCTGGCAAGTAGAAGTTGAAGAAATAGAAGTAGTGGCAGATTTCACCTTCTTGGGCTCCAAGATCACTGCAGATGGTGACTGCAGCCATGAAATCAAAAGACG
>JANHZU010005510.1:63544-80530 GCA_032468055.1 Acrochordus granulatus | reverse complement strand
TAACAATTTTGTTGGCCAGCTGTGAGTGCTTTTCTTCCTGCCCCAATCTTCATCTGTATATGGGTGTGCATTTTTAAAGGTGGCTGAGTATTGTTTTACTTCTACTGGCTCACTTTAATTTCAAAAGAGATTAAGGCTACATCAGAAGCGGATTTTGTTGCTGGTTTCTTGCATTAGGCAATTGTATGTGAATAGTTCTGGGCTTTGGGATTTTCACATTGATTTACTGGATAAGAAAGATGGGACAAAATTTCTGGGAAAAACCTATGGGAGAGAGTAAGTGAACTTCAGCAGTGCAAAGATCAGAAAATCTATAAGGACCCACTGTGGTCCTTACAGCTATTCTCAACTGTATAATTATTTTTTTTCCATAAGGCCTGGTAAACTTCTTAATGACCTAATGTCATGACTATCTGTATTCCTCAAGTTTGCTTTATATCACTGCATGATACTAGTGATGGACACTGAAATTAGGATCACTACTTTCTGAGGTTATTATTATTAGATTTAGAGGAATGGAGAAATGTACACATAGCTATACTATAGTAGAGCTACTACATATGAGCTATAAAAATCCACTAGATGGCATCAAGGAGATATAGAAAACTCTGAATTTTGAATTTTTGGAGCTCAACATACTAAGCCGGTTTTGTGGCATCCATCATTCTCAGAGCTTCTAGATTAAATTTTGTGTCCATAAAAGTCTTAATCTTGAGTAAGAGAAGTGTTCTGCAGGAAAAGTCAGGTTTAAATCTACAGATTTAATGCTGGCATTTGCCCCATTCTCAGTGTCATGAGTGAGTATTAATGAGTGAGTTCTGTCTTTTGGCAGACAGGAAAAAGAGATGAGAGTTTGATTGTAGCAGTTGTTTGATTTTACAGCAGTAAAAGCACCTTTTGGATCATCTTTACTTTTGTTTCATTTTAATTTATCACTTAAAATACTATACTGCGTTGGCAAGACATGTTTTTCATTCTTTCAACCTGTTAATTTGGACATATTTCTTCAATTACTGTTAGTAAGGATTCAGACATTGAAAATACTGGGTAAATTCACATCAGAATTAATTTTCTTGGTATCACTTGAAAGAAAAGGAGTAGGAAAATATCTTAATTTCCTTTTTTTAAAACTCTTGTTTCTAGGGTCTCACTGGCCGTCCAGGGGATGCTGGTCCTCAAGGCAAAGTTGGTCCATCTGTAAGTGAAATTCTGTACTTTTCCTCTTATGGCATACAGAGTGTTTGAGGATATGATTAAAATAGATAAAAATGATGATAGAGTAATGCAGAGTGGCAAATATTTCCTTAGCATTAACTTGTGTGGAGAATAAAAAAATACTAAAATTGGATTTAAAGGCTATGACCTATTTCATATATTGTGCTAAGCCTTTGTTTGCTTACGCTGGTTTATGGCCAAACATGTGGTCATATTTCTACAACTTGGAAGTCTTACAGCATGATTTATAAACCACATTGGGGATTAAGACAATATATTAAGTCAAAACCAGACACAACCCATATTAGCATAGTATGTGAACCCTGTAAATATAGAAAAGAAGCCTGTAGCTGTGATGAATGAAGAAAGGGGTAACATCAGAAGTATATATGAGAACATGTATTGTGAGTCAATTGTTATTATTGTTATTCTTAATATTGTTATTTATTATATAGATTTATATTCCATCTTTTTTCCAGGACTCAGGGTAGTTTATAGGGAGATCTCTTATTGTTTAATCCCCATAATAGCAGATCTGTGGGAAGACTGAGCTAAGAAAAAATGACAGAAAATATAGTTTCAAAATCTAATTCCCTAGCTAATGTTGGCCCAGAATCTGTGATTTTCTAATCCAACACCTTTACCCCAAGACCACAATAGCTCTTCAACTATTTTCATAGGGGAATTCATCCATTTTATCACTGTGCAGCAAATGGCACTAAAGCTGAACAAAAATCATTATATATACCAATTTCGTACTGACTTTTAAAGACAGGTTACTTAAAAACAACTAACAAAGCAAAGAGCCTCTTTTCCAGGCCAAGTTAGCATTTCTACCAAGCTAGGTATATAGTGGCTTGCTGTTTAACAAGGGATGCCCCTCTCTCTCTCTTTAGGGTACTCCTGGTGAAGATGGACGACCTGGCCCACCTGGTCCTCAAGGGGCTCGAGGTCAGCCTGGTGTCATGGGTTTCCCAGGCCCCAAAGGTGCTAATGTAAGTGAGCCTGCATTTGAGCCTTGGAAGCATGACCCAGGCAATTTTGAAGTGAAATTGGTAGTAGTTATGACATTTTAGTAGCCATCAGAAAAGTCTC
The DNA here is from genome assembly GCA_032468055.1 of Acrochordus granulatus. Taxonomy (NCBI): domain Eukaryota; kingdom Metazoa; phylum Chordata; class Lepidosauria; order Squamata; family Acrochordidae; genus Acrochordus; species Acrochordus granulatus. The sequence continues at coordinate 78,220 of JANHZU010005510.1, read as the reverse complement.
TGTGGCATCATTTCCACTTAATTACCTTACTTGTTCTGCTCTCTCTAATTTGGATAGTTACTGTAGTCCTATAAAACTCAATATCTTGTTATAACACTGGAGAAAAAATAGGAATGGGAGAACACAGAGTTTGAGAAGTAGAGGTTCTCCAGATGGGACCTTTTAAGTTTACTAAAATGTCATTATAATTTATTTTGTTTATCCTTCTATTTAGGGCGAAGCTGGTAAAGCTGGTGAGAGGGGACTTCCTGGTGCTCCTGGACTACGAGTGAGTTTATTTTCCATCCCTCTACCATTAAAAAGCCCATCTCTCTTTGTTTATATACTTTCTCTAAAATGTTAAGCAGTACAGTCCCAACTTGTAGTAAAAACGTCTCAGCTCCTCTATGTCTTCTCAGAGAAGAGATCATCCCTTCTTGCCTTCTTCCTCCACATTGGTGTAAGGCAGATATTAGTTGAGATGCTAAATGCTGAGGTATAGTGATGAGAGACTTTGGGAAATAATTCTCATGACCAACTATGCAAACATATGCAAGTCTTTTCTGAGTTTGGTGGCATATAAATTTAATAAACAAACAAATAAACAAATCAGTACTACTGTAGAAGCACATTAAAACTACCTTTAAAACTTAGTATTGCATTTTTCCCCATGTTAATAAAATTGCTGTTCATTCTTTAAGTTTTCTATAAATGTATTCACAAGGAAATTAGAATTTTTGGAATTTGGAAAATAATTTTGTTTGTTCAGATTTGCAATATCGGAAGAGGATTTTAATAATTATGCACATGCATTAGAAGCCTCAAAATACAGGCACATGTCATCTGAGTCTCCATCCTTTCTTGAACTTTTCACCTAAGCACAGAGCAGCTAATGCCCACTTGTGCAGTGTTGAAGTGCATTTGTGCTACACTTTTATAGTTACTAGGACAGGAAGTGCACACTGGATGATATGCTGCCCTTATCAAGGAAGAATAAGGTTGATGGCAGTACCATGAAGCAACAATCCTAGATTTTACCCCCCAGGAGTTACAAATTTTTATTCCATTTTGACAAATCTTGACATATTTGGCTGGCCAGACATAAATGCTGTACTTTTTAATTTTTGAGAATTATAAAAGAACAATATGCAGAGATTCCAGGAATATAAATTTAATAAATATTAAATAAAATAAGTATTAAAAACCCCAAGGGGGGCCTTCTCCTCCTCTTCCTTCTCCTTCTTCTTTCAAGGAATGTTAGTTGCTTATACTTTGGGGCAATGGCAGGGGAGTTGATACAACCAATGAAAGCATTTTATCTGCACTTGTTTCTCTCAGGGTCTTCCTGGCAAAGATGGTGAGACAGGAGCAGGTGGGCCACCAGGACCTGCTGTGAGTATTTGCTTAAATTTATCTTTTGGAATATGCCATCTATAGATTGCCTACATATAGACATTGCAGGCAGAGGGTAAAATCACAATCCTGTATTTTCTTAAGTTTAAGAAGCGTGAGCCTTTATGAGATTAGCAGGACTTCCTTTTGGCTTTTTATGATCTGTAAAAGATAACTCAGCAGATTATTAATCAATTAGTTGGATACAGTAATGGCTTCTCATTCATTCTCTTTTATATTATTTGCAGGGGGGAATATTCTGTATGAGTAATGTTTACTTTATTACATTTATGGCTATTTTTTCCTGTAAGGATCTCAAAGTGTCACACACTTGGTTTTCTTCATACCCCTTTATCCTTGCAAAAATCTTGTGTGAGAGATTAGGCTGAGATTTGCTCAAGTTTACCCAGCGAGCAAAGTGGATTTTAATCTAGTCTCCATAGTTCAAACCCTTAAAACATTATACCATGTTAGACCTGTGCTGAGCCCTCAGCAATAGAAAGCCAAGTTATATACGAGTTATGACTCATCTATGTGAATTCTGTGATTTTGTTGTGATCTTTACCATCTTCTCCTTCAAATAAATTGATGAGGGTGGTCCATTATGGAAGACATTATGAACCTATATAATGAAACATAACTGTAAGGAATTTTTAGGTAATCTGTGATTTTGCTTACACAAGTTATATATCTCCAAATAACACATCTTGTTAGTCTCACGTTGTTGATGAAGATAATGTTGCTAATATTGTTGTTATTATTTTCAGGGGCCTGCTGGAGAGAGAGGTGAACAGGGTGCCCCTGGACCATCTGGCTTCCAAGTAAGTAGAGCAATTCTCCTGTACCCCTTGAAAAACCACCGTGCATTTCCCTCTAGCCCTAGCAAGTTAATTTGCTTGTGCAGGGGAATATAAATAGTGACAGTCAAGAAAAAGGGATCCCCCCAATGTCTGCTGAAAAGACATGGAATCTATTTATTGTATTGAATTTATCAGGCACTGCAGAGACAACCAAGAAACAACTATTTTTATTTAGCCTATCTATCATCTCTTTTCCTGGACTCAGTAAGATTCCTGGCATATTTCAAATGTTATATGCCTTATTGTTTCCACAAAAGAAACTCTGGGAGAGAGAAAATTAAAATGAGGCTGAATAGGAGATTATGTATTAATCAGGGATGGTCAGATAGGCAGACGTAGCTTTGTTGAAGGTATTTGAGAACCACAACAGAAATATGTCCATTGTTATCCTACCATTTGAGTAAGTGGATACTCTTTTCCAGATCTGGTACTAGATTTACTTTATGTTTGATGATAAATGAATGACTGTTCCTTTGGATCTGAAAGTTCTCTTTCCTGCCTTGGGCGGTAGGATGTTACTTCCTGAAGAGAATGAAATGAGTCATCCTAACACCAAGGTAACTTCTTGCTTTCAGGGACTTCCAGGTCCCCCAGGCCCTCCAGGTGAAGGTGGAAAACCAGGTGATCAAGTAAGTAATAAATATTCATCACCATTTAGTACATATTACAAATATACTCTGATGTGCAGTCTTTCCTATGTCATTTGTAAAGATTCAAAATAGCTTCTCAGTGTGGAATTACATTGAACTGCCATTGAGCTTAAAGATTTTACAAGTTTTATTCTGGACTATAGACATACATCTTTCAGAACATTGTACTTAATCAGTGTAAAGGAAGTAGTCAGATGCAATACACTGTTGAAAAATAATTCTTTTGAAAAAATAATGGGTGGGGGGAAACCCTAATCCCTCCTGACTCCAATGGATTATAAATTATTCAGTATTAGATAAAACTATAGAACTACAGAATTCTTCAGTGACACTGAGCTGAATTTCCAATGAAATCATCAGGAAAAAATATTTTAAGGAAAAGAAACTTCAGGGAGGCTGGTTTAGTTTACATTGGGCATTGTGTAAATGAGATAGTTAGCTTGCTGTCTAATGCTCATCAGATAAATTAATGTCTGTACAATATAGTTATATCTGGAGAGAATTCAATATTAAATTAAAAATCTTGGGATAATATCATAGAGGTTGGAATGGACTATAGAAATCATCTAGTTCAAACCCCTACTCTGTTCAAGATCTATTAGAAAATTTTTGTTTGAGAACCTCTAGAGATGTTCATTGAGTTTGACTATAGACCCATGGGTTTTATTTGCCAGCAGTCAGAGAAAGTTTCTGGATTTTATACCAGAAATTAAGATTTATGGTTGACATTACTTGTAAATATAAAGCTTCCAGTCTTGAGTGTGGTGATAGAGTAATAAATATCATTGTCATAATGACGTAGCCAGCTTACATCCAACCAACAGATTTTCAGTATGAAAATTAATTTGGGTCTTTCATCCAAACAAACTGGCCAAGGAACCCTATTGCTAAGTAGAAATGATGAATTACTGTTGAGATATTCAGTAGGTATTCAGTGCAGGAAGCAATATATATTAGTGTTACTCTAAAATGCTTCTATTTGTCTCTCTGATATTCATGGACCCACTTAACTGTTTGTAGCAATAGGCAGAATGATCATACTAATCAAACTTTTCAACCTCATTGCCACATTAGGTCAAAAATATAACTAATTTCTCCTGAACATAATTCTCATTTTGACTTTATCTTATAGAGTTTTTCCTGCCATTATGACATTAAGAATAATATTTAAAAGTGAAAAAGCTGAAAAAACATTAAACCAAATTAAAACTTAACGTGAGTGATTCATCACCTGGATTTATGATTTTTTTTTAGCTTGCCATATTTGCAAATAGCTAATAGGGAGTTGTGCTAATTCTTAAGATGGTACATTACTTACCTTCTCTCCTTTTCCTTCCCTTTCTAACTTTTTTGTTTTGCTTTCAGGGTGTTCCTGGAGAGGCTGGTACTCCTGGTCTTGTTGGCCCCAGAGTAAGTCACCTGCAGTTAAAGTTGAGCCCCAGAACTTACTCATAAATAGAGTTCTGGTCATTACTTATATATAGTGTATCTCAATGGCACTAAGGAAAATCTCTCCTTTTTAGGGTGAACGAGGCTTCCCAGGAGAACGTGGAACTCCAGGTGCCCAAGGCTTGGCTGGTGCTCGAGGTCTTCCTGGCACTCCTGGTACTGATGGACCTAAGGTAGACTACATCTTTACCTTACTTTGTACTCTGAAAAAAACTGATTTTGCCACTAAGTGGCTGCCAAGAAAAAAAAGTGGCATTGGATTCTTCCCAAAGAGCCTTCCATAGTCTGGTGTGCCCACCAGAAGTCTTTAATCAAGTCCATAATTGTTTGGTCAGCATGGATTGGGAGTTAAAATCCAGCACACCCAGAAAGCACCAGGTTAGAGAAGACTACTTCAGACATATTAGCTGGTAGTGCTGAGAATTGTTGTAGAAATCAGTTGATTTGGGAACTTGTAGCAAACCTTCATATTCAGTGCAGTACCTGTTAGTTAATTGGGGCAGGTCAGTTCAGCTTCATCGTGAAAAGGCACCTAAATAAAGACAATGAAAATGTGATTCCCTCATTTCAATAGCCTCTTATGTGTGCCTGGTAGTTTAAACCTCTCTTTCTCAGTTTGTTGCACACAGGAAATGACACTAAGCTGGGAAGGGAAATGTATAAGTATTGCATTTGTCCCAAGGTGGTAAATAGTAGTAGGTGGGCATCCATTGAGAAGCAGATTTCTAATTCTGAATATAGTTGAGGGCTGGGGGAGGGTGGGATTTGAGTCATTCTTGACTCTTGGTGACTGCCTGAACAAGTCCCTGCAGGATTTTGGGTAAGATTTTTCAGAAGTGGTTTGCCACTGTCTCCTTCGTAGGGCTGAGAGAGAGTGACTGATCCAAGATCACCTAGCTGGCTTTGTGCCTAAGGCAAGACTCGAACTTCCAATTTCTAGCTTGTTGTCTTAACAACAAGCAGTGAAGTCCATATTGTGACCTATATTATTTTCCTTGCCCAGGGTGCAGCTGGTCCTCCTGGTCCTCTTGGAGCCCAAGGTCCCCCAGGTCTTCAGGGTATGCCTGGTGAGAGAGGAGCTGCAGGTATTTCTGGACCAAAGGGAGACAGAGTAAGTAGCAGATCTTCATAGAATTTCATAGCACTTTCATAGCATTTTTAAGAGTTGGATGTGCTGCTTTTTAAAGTGTTTAGTTTTGTATAGTTGCTTTTTTAATTTTTTAATTTAGTGTTTTTTTACTTCTATTTCCTTGGTTTTTCCCCCTCTCTTCTGTTATTTTTTCTTCTCGCAATAGTTTAGTTTAAAAAAGGGGTTAGATTTCCTTTTTTAATTAATTTTTAATTTAATGTTCATTTTAATGGCTTTGTATTAATATTGCTGTTTAATTGATATATAATGCCACATAGTACTTAGTTTTTTGAATTAATTATTGTATTTTTAATAAAATTAAATATTAGACAACAGCAGAAAACCACAATCTAAGTGATCACAGTTGTCAATTGATATTGGCTACTTACTGTCCTTATTTCTTTGGTATTTACCAACAGGGTGATGTTGGTGAGAAAGGCCCAGAAGGTGCTCCTGGCAAAGATGGCAGCCGAGTATGTTCACAGCAGAGATCAATTTCTCCTCTCCTAAGGCAGCAAATAATTAATGAAATAAGTTGATGGCTGATAGGGAGGAAGGGTATATGTGATATATTGGTCTGTTATTCTAGACTTTAGTTATGCTTGACAATAGAAGTAGTCCTTGACTTATAACTGGTCACTTAGCAACTGTTCAAAGTTACAACCTACCTGAAAAAGGGGACTTACAATACAGATTTGACAATTGGGCCCCCGCTTTGGGTGCTCAGTGACATGACTACACTTACATTTCAGTGACAGTGTTTTACAACAGTTTTGCCAGAAACTGGCACTTCTGGTTTTTGGCAAAACTGTGCCATCACACACAATGGGTTCTCTTAACAACCACAGTATTCACACTTACAATTGTCACATTCACTTAATGACTATCACAAAAAAGTTGCAAAATTGGGTTGTTACCAATTTACAATTGTTATGACTTAACAACCCTAATAGGCAGGCTCTATTATGGTTGTAACTCAAAGATTACCTCTACCTGTTAGTCCAATAGTGAGCTTAATCAGAATAGTTAAAACTGCAGGATATTCTAAAACAATTAAAATCAGGGGGTGATGAGGCTTCTCTTACTGAGTGATGCACACCTTGAATAAATCTCCTGACCCTTTTCAAAGTCACCCCTCCTGAGCATCAGTCTTATATGATTCCCTCCTAGAGTTGTCTTGTGATTTATGTCCCAATGCAGGAGGAGACAGGCTGCAATGGTAGCACCTGATCTTCTCCTATAGCAAAGACCTAAATCCTTGGTAAAGGATCAATAAAAACAAAGATTCAATTAGGCTTCAAGCTTCAAAATTAAGGCATAGGTACTATAACTTGCTAAAGTGTAATCCCAAGTGTGTTACAAAGCATAAGAGTTCCATTATCCAGCGTGTTCAATTTAGATGAAGGCATACTGGGCAATGGACCACAGTGTTGTACTGGGTCAACACTTTCCCTATGCAGGAAGATACAGGATGCAATGATAGCACCTCATCTTCTCCCTTATGGAGGAATGATGGCATCAGGAGGTGGGGCTTTTGTGGAGAACATCCTGGCTTCCCCATCTAAGCCCTGCATTCTCATCTTGTCCAACATGCTGAACCAGATGGATGTCTGAAGTTGGCTATGAACAGGATTCAGTTTCCAAATCTTCTTCAGTATTGTACTGCCATGCTTGGTATTACAGCACTGCCTTCATTCGTTTCTTAACAGATTAGAAACAGGCTTGGACATAATTAGCAAAGAAAAATATTTAGCATTAAAATTACTAGTGGGCCATTAGATGTTAGGCAGAAAAAGACTGACAAACTGTACAAAATTCAGTATTATTTAATTCAAGTATTATGTTTTGTGCAATTTAGGTGTGCAGAGTGGTTTGGGATTGTAAGATAATGGACAGATACAAAGAAAAAGAAGATCAAATGGATGAAGGGAGTCACTAGTTTGAGTTAGACAATCATATTTTGGCTTAGTAAGTGAAGATATGAACAAAAAGTTGGGATATCTTTGATCCATATGGATGGCAATTGCTTTCTATCAGGATATCTAATGTTTGGTTTTCCTGTTGCCAGGGCTTGACTGGTCCCATTGGTCCTTCTGGTCCTACTGGCCCTAGTGGAGAGAAGGTAAGAGATCCTGTCTCTTTTTAGATTATGTGGCAGGTAGATAGTTTGAGGCATTCAAAATCCTTTGAATATTTGTGTTTCAATAGTAATGTTTAATATCACTTGGCACAGAGAATTTTGGATATGTCCTCATATCAGAGGCCCTTAATGGTTATTTCTATGCCCTAAGGAGCCTCAGAAGCTACTCTTTATGACAAAAACTAAATACAAAACTGTATACACAATAGGAACTCATACTTGCTATGCTTTATTACCTAGATCCAAGGAAATGGGGAAATTTGATATGTTTTCATAAATTTAGAGCTGCACCTATCATGTTTAAGTTGATGGGTTTATTGAATTCCTATATGTCTGAATTTCCTTGCTTCCTTTGACTTAAGAGGGAATAAGAGAATCAGGAATTCTGGCAAGAATTGTTTGGTAGGAGGAACAGTTTGATAGTCATCTATTTGTTTTGGCCCTTTTGTTCTTCTGTGCAGTGGAATCTGTTTATCTTTACAGATAACTCACTTAGTGTGGCTGGTCTCCACAGTGTATGCAAATCTCAGCCAGTTTTCCCCCTACACCTGGCTAGTTTACAATACAATCATGAAAGCAAGGATTGCACTCATTCTTAATTCCTTACAGTGCTCAATGGTTTAGGTGCTCTAATCAATAAATCAACTATCAGAATACAGTATTGAAAAAGTTATTGTTCAGTATGCTCATTCCTGCCATATTAATAAAACTTAGGATGCTTCATCCTACCAGCATTTTAATCTCCGTTCCCAGTATTCTGAGCTACAACCTTTAGTAGTAGCAGAAGAGATTTTCTTTCAACAACAACAACAAAAAAATGATCTGGACCCTCCTTTGTCTTACCTTTACCTTCTTTCTGTCCCTTCAGGGTGAATCTGGTCCTCCTGGTCCAAGTGGGGCTGCTGGTACTCGTGGTGCCCCTGTAAGTTTGCTGTTGGGAAACCTTCCAATGAAGTTCACTGGAGTAGTTGGGGAAGAGATTCAGGCTGACCCATATCATTGTAGAATTCTTAATAAGAACTATTAGAATTTCTACCAGCAGCATAGAAACAAATGTAGGTGTATTTCTATAGGATTGTTTCCATGTGAAGGAAAAATTGGTCTCTCCCCTATTATTGCACATAGAGATCAACTTGGAAGTCCTTTGTTGTTTTGATTAGCATCTAGAAAATCCCATTAGAGACTAGCTGATATTCATGAATTTCTTCAAACTGTAGGAAGGAAAAGCTGCTCACTGTTGTACTAGTACAGAAAAGCATCAGTATCTAAAACAAAATCTACAATCTATAGAGCTGTCCTGTGGATTGTTCTGAAAAGATAATTTGCAAGATCTCTGAGAATGTTTTAGGAAACCATTTATTCCTAAGCCTTATAATGTCTGAGCAGTAGGAAGCATATCTGTTGGGTAATGCCAACCTTATTATAGATCCAATTGTCTATGGGATAGCTTGATAGCTTCTATTCTTGGACTAGAAAATGAAACAGCTCCTACAGCTGCAGAAATTGGCCAATTTTGACATATTGGTGTGTGACTGAGCGTGTGATTTCGGCTCCTTTCCATTTCTGACTTCTGTTTCTGTTTCAGGGTGAGCGTGGAGAAACTGGAGCTCCTGGCCCTGCTGGGTTTGCTGGCCCCCCTGTGAGTACTGCATGATAGTTCCAGGCTGTTACACTTCTGTTATTACATGGTCCAATCGCTCCTGATATCTATCATTGTGGATTTTTCTCCCCAATGCAGGGTGCTGATGGCCAGCCTGGTGTTAAAGGCGAGCAAGGTGAATCTGGCCAAAAGGGAGATGCTGGGGCCCCTGGTCCACAAGGACCATCTGGTGCTCCTGGTCCACAGGTCAGTAAAATCACTTTCTGAATTGGAAGAGTACACACATACAAACAAAGAGAAAGAGTTTGTAAAGCAGGGAATTTCCAGTTGCTAACTCAAGAGTATACACATGCTTAGCACGTTGTCAATTAAGTTAGCATTATGCCTAGCAATGGCTTTTGTGAGCTGGCAAGTCTATCAGAGGGGATTCAGGAACTGGGGAAGGCTAGTTGCTTCTGAATAAAGCAGTTCTATGCAGACCAGTGATGAAGGGTGCATGAAAATCATCCTTATTTCCTGTTTTCATTTTGCTTTTCAAAAGGGTTCAACTGGTGTAACAGGTCCCAAAGGAGCTCGTGGTGCACAAGGACCCCCAGTGAGTATTGGTGAATCAGTGAATTTTTTCTTGCAGGCCAAGGCACAGCATTATTGTTCATTGTTTGCTTTCCTTAATGGCATCTCTATTATTAATGTGAATGGAATGTGCCACAACACCATTTTTTAAAATAATGTGGATCATGATAAAGTGAATAATCAGCTACATAAATGAACCATACTTGTTGGAGAGTTGGAGTCAATGACTATTCCACTAGGCTCTGTAGCTTGCATCTGAAGATTAATGTCAGGGAATATCCCTTCTACTTGTATTCTAACCTTTGCTGTAACAGATGTTTCAAGATATATGAAAATGTGGCTTCAAGACAAAAAGAATTTTACATCCTATTTTAGATACTTTATTTTATTGCGCAAAAGAAAAATGAAGGTAACTCAAAAAGAAAGTGCTCTGTCAATGTCATGTCATAGGAGTCCCAGTCGCCCAGCTAGATGGCAATATACATCCTGCACTGATCAAAGAAAGCTAAGCAGCATTGGACTTAGTTAAATACTTGGAAGGAGGCTATAGACCTCTTGAAAAACGTTCCAGAAGAAGACAATTACAAACACCAATATTGTGATTAAAAAAACCCTACCTGCATATGCCATGATGCGAGAGGCTTGACTTTAACCCCACTTTCGGATTTTAATTTATTGCAAGTTAGTGTAAATCAGCCACCCTCTTTCCCAACCTTTGTTTTCGCAGCATGCTGAATCATAAATTCCATCATAAGGAGTAGTAATTCATTTTTTTTTCTGGAGAAAGCTTCTTATGCTCAGCATTTCATAGCACGTATCTTATTGGATATGTCTTTATAGCACATTATATGTATTTTTTAAGAAAATAGGGTCACTGTCTAGCCATTGTCCTCACAGATTTCTAGGCTGACCTAGAAGATGCAAATGAGTCATATCAATAGGAGGCATCTTTACTAATTACTCTTCCTTGGGAATCAACAAGTTATACCTTTACCTTTTAAAAAAGAGAAGTTTGCAGATAGGTCTGTCCCCATCTGTGAACTAATTGTTTTGCCTGTTGCTTTTAGTGAATTTGGATGTTCAGATAAACTGAAATTAGAGCAAAAAATTAGGCAACCTGATACACATAAAGACCATAGTACAGTGCCTACATATGCTGCCTAAGGTACCTGGTAGGCTCTCTGCTTCATCTGATTCCAAAATACTATTTTTAAATTAAAAATAAAATGAAATGGGAATAAGTCATGCTGCAAAGCAAATATCAACATAATCTTATTTCCAAGAGTATTTGGAAATGTGCAACCCCATTTATTTTAGAAAATAAAAATGTCAGGTAATTACAGCCTAGTGCTTCTTTGGAAGGATGCCCGCCTCCGATCTTTTCGGAACAAAGAAGTGGTCAGGAGCATTCTATATAGTGGGAATATGGTGGGAACAAGTCTGCCTTCTCATTAAAAATTATTTCGTAACTGGTTCCATCTAGTGTGGCAACCATTCTATGAGATCACCTATGACATTCTGAGTGTTTCCAGCAAACCAAAAAAATCTGCCTACTTTGAAATTAGAAAAATATTGTTTGGAAATAATGGGATTAGGGTTCCTGGTCCATTTAGTAATGCAGTTAGTGGAATTAGCATAAACAAGCCATCTATCATTAATGTCCCCTGAAAGTGCTAGTTCTCTCCATCCAAGGTTGGAAGGAAGCACATCCCCTTTTTTCTCTATATGGTCTTAATGCCATATAGATCTTTCTTAGAATACCTGCACTCTATTTGATCTTCAGAATCCAGAGGTTTTTTTTTTAAATGAATGTATTGCATGTACTTATTTATGAATGTATTGCATCCCGCCATTCCTCCAAGGACTTAAGGCAGCCTTGTTCGGGATGACCCTTCATATTATCCTCATAAAACAACTAAGTAGGATAGGTTAGGCTGAGATAATGTGATTGGCTCATCCAGTGAATTCCATGCTGTGTGGGGATCTTTCCATCCGTGTCCACAGGGCAGGCTTTCTGCTATATTTAATTTCAGAAATTAACCTTTATTTTAGCATCCTGAAAAATGGGCTAAAAATCAAGGGGAAGGACCTTCACCACTTACACAATCAGTGTGTTAAGTGCTGCTGTTGCAACAGCCTTGAGATGTTCTGGTCATAATATCTTTTTTCTTTCTCTCTAGGGTGCCACTGGATTCCCTGGTGCAGCAGGACGAGTTGGACCACCAGGCCCCAATGTGAGTACTTCATCGCCTGAATTCTGTTTGCCCAGCAGCAATGAAGGTTATAGATTACAATTAAAATATTTTTTTATTGACTTTTAATAAATAGCCAAGAAGAAAGAAGAAAAATTAGTCCCTCTTAATAACTGATGTAACACTTTTGGTAAATTAGCAGGGTGGAAGAAGGATGAGTCATTATCGAACAGGAAGTTTAGGCTGGATAGCTTTTGTGTTTGTGGTCATATCTATGAGCTTCTGGCAAGAAAATGGCATTTCTTGGAACCCCTCATTATTTCAAACTTCTAATGGATTTTAGATAAATGGAGAGTTAGTAAACAATTTTAATAGAGTATAGGTGCTTCCTTCTTTTGAAAATTCCCAATTGTCATGATAAGCCACCTCAAACTATAATGTCCCATAAACTAACAATTAGTCATTCTTTTCTGCACAAGACAGACTTGTGATTTCTCTGAAAGGCATATTCATTTTTATGTCGTGTACCAATCTTTGGGGATTTGGGTACCAATACAAATTATGCACATTTTTTTCACCCATATTCCTTTCTTTCTAGGGTAATCCTGGTTCCCCAGGCCCACCAGGTTCTTCTGGTAAAGATGGCCCCAAAGGTGCCCGTGGGGACACAGGGCCAGCTGGACGTACTGGTGATCCAGGTTTGCAAGGCCCTGCTGGTCCTCCAGGCGAGAAGGGAGAATCTGGAGAAGATGGACCTCCTGTATGTATTCAGTTGGTCTTTTTGCTCAAGTTTTTGACTTGGCTTGTTGCTCTTTCCTGTGCAAGTTAATTCCCCTCTCTGTTTTTCTTTCCTTTCCTAGGGTGCAGATGGCCCACCTGGACCTCAGGGTTTGGCAGGACAGAGAGGTATAGTTGGTCTTCCTGGTCAGCGAGGTGAAAGAGGCTTTCCTGGTCTGCCTGGGCCTTCTGTAAGTATTGAGGCACTAACAAGTTTAAAAATAGTGAAGTTTCCCAGCTTCTGAATTTCTAAGATGTCCATAGTTTCTGCCATTGTTTTACAAAATTGGTATTATGTTAAATTTTTTAATGTTGAGTGTTAAGCTGCTGCTTGTCAAGTATTCTGTTGATTTTCCCAAGCCTAGCTTATATCCCTTGATCAAAGCACCACAATAAACTTTTAAGAACTATTTATTTTATTTATATCCCACCTTTATTATTTGTATAAATAACTTAAATTGTGTACATTTCTCTCTAATACTATGCATCTAATATATATCTAATATCCCTTTCTTCTTCTATTTGCCCCACAACAACAACCCTCTGAGGTGGTTGGGCTGAGAAAGACTGATTGGTCCAAACTCATCCAATTGGCTTTTATGCCTAAGGCAGGACTAGAATTCATAGCCTCTTGGTTTCTAACTTGGTGCTTTAACCACTAGAGAAAACTGCCTCTAACTTATCACAGTCTCTCTCCTCTTGGGAGTGAAACATTTTTAAATACTGAATATGAAAAGAGAACTACTGCTATGAATGAGAAATTGTCTTATACAGATTTAACAAATTTATCTTCTATTTACCAAATATGAAAAAAAAGCCATGTTTTGCCCTGCCTGGGCATCCAGGGTAGCAGAACACAAGGTCTAATTCTCCTCAGGGTATCTGAAAATTACTGTTCTAGAGCAGACTGGAAGCTGGTTATTTTTCCATTAGATCTGATTCTATCAGCAGAATCAAAAGGAGGATTTTTTCAGGTTTGCTTGACTGCAAAAGTCTCTGCCTATTCAATTTATTCTCTAAGGTGAAAAATTCTAAACAATGTATAAAAAACAACAAAAATGCTGGCTTATGTGAGGGAATGATTTGTTGCATAAAATAAATGGTGAGGAAATAGTATTTTATTGGGATGTTGGAAATAGCTCAAATAGTAAGCATTATCAATAGTCACACAATTCTGCAGGACCTTTCTGGGAATTTTCAGTTCATGCAAGTTTTAAGATTCAAACCAATTCAGTTCATGCAAGTTTTAGCACAAACCAATTTTGTGCTAAACAGATTTCTCATTATCTTGATTATGGAGTAAAACTGCATGAAGAGGTTTTTGCTCAGATGTTTAATTTTGAGAAAAGATTGGCTGAGGTTTTTCACTTCACCTTGCCCAGTTTACTGTCAAAATTGTCTTGTGCCAATTAAGAAGAAGAATTGATTTTCTTCCCCAGGGCGAGCCTGGTAAACAAGGAACTTCTGGAGGTCCAGGAGACAGAGGCCCACCTGGCCCAGTTGGTCCACCCGGTTTGACTGGTCCTGCTGGTGAGCCTGGCCGTGAGGTGAGTCTAATGAACCAAGGCATATTTGTGATCTGGAAAACAAAAAAATGCATTTCTGGTTTCTCAAACTTCATTTATGATGAACGCTTCCTCTCAAGAGAATATATATTTCAATAGATATGTATCCTTCACCATTATGCTGAGTTACTTAATGATTAGGCTTGATGATGACCCTCAATATGATCCAGGCTGACAGTAACTACATGCAATATTTTAGAACTGTGTTTCAAGGAGTATCTGAAGTAGTTGTCCCCAAGTTCTGGATCAGGTTTATGTCTTGATTCCAAACATATATACTCCTTGAGTCTTGACCTTTATTGAAGATTCCTCCTGGTGAATGGGGTTACAGAAGAACTGAACATTAATTAAAAGCCTGCAACTCCTTTCT
>JANHZU010005510.1:51167-63403 GCA_032468055.1 Acrochordus granulatus | reverse complement strand
ATGGTCCACCCAAAAACTAATTTAAAGCAATAGCCCTTATTGCTACTTATTTTTAAAAAATTATATTCCAAAATCTCCTTAAAGGAAACATTTGTTTCCTGACAGAATAATTTTAGAAATGGTATAACATCATTGAAGAAGCAAATGCTCAGACTAATGGTCAGAGCTTTTGAAGTAATTCCTTTGCCTATCACTAGATAAATAAGATGGCAAAGCCAATTGAAGTTGAAGCTGTAAATAAAGCTCATACAAAAATTTAAAAAGGCTGAATTTGTGAAGTGGATTGTAGAGAATTAGAAGACTATGAGGGTTTGGTTCATTAGCACACGGGGAGTACTTCTGATTCTGTGGTCTGTTTCCTGATGCTAGTTAGCTTAGACTAACTTTTTGGTAACTGCAGCATGAAATATTGTGGAGCTTTTTAATAGTAAGTGGCATGCTTAGACAAGTATTTTCAGAACCAGAGTGTGCTTAAGTTTGACCTCTGTTGATTAAATGATTAAATGGTATGGGACACTTGAAGGAGCCAATCATCAGAGAACATACATAGTTTTGTATTAGTAGAAGTTGCTGCCTCCTACTCCTAATTAGTTGCCAGATCCCTGCTGCATCAGCATATTCCTGGCTTTCTCAGAAATAACTACCTCTTTTCTTGTCCTCAGGGTAATCCGGGTTCAGATGGTCCTCCAGGCAGAGATGGTTCCCCAGGATTGAAGGTAAGTCTATCGGAGAAGTTTATTACTTCCAGAAATCTACTGGCACTCACTGCTTTTATTTGGTTATTGTCTTATCACTGCTTTTGACCAGGAAGTTGAGATAGCAGCATGCAGAAACTATTTCCCCATTTAGAATGGGGAGGGCAGCATGGATGGAATAGGTGGTGGTTTTAATACGACATTTTTGTTTTTACTGTAGTCCATAAACCAACTGACATCATTGGTGAGCGGGTAGCCTTAGACATTTAAATAATAAATTTAAATAAACTACATGAAGGAGGAATTTCTGCATGGAGCAGCATCTTCTGGTGACCCATAATGGTGTCCTTGTCTCACCAGAAAGAGTTCTAAGTAACTAGCTGGCTTATCTTCCCAAATGTTTCTCAAATGGCTCCTTCTGCTCTAGCATTGACTATGCTTATGCTGTATCACCTAATAGCATAAACTTGAATAAGAAAAAGACAATTTCTACTGGTAGGTGTCTCCTATTCCATCCTTCATGTGTGTAGCATTAAATATATGAACTCTGTGTCTTTCCTCCCACTCTCACTCCCTCCAAACAGGGTGAACGAGGTGAGACTGGTGCTGTTGGAGGTCCTGGTGCTCCTGGCCCACCTGGTTCTCCAGGTCCTCTTGGTCCAACTGGCAAACAAGGAGACAGAGGTGAAACAGTTAAGTATTTAGTAACAAGGCAGAAGCTAGAATTGAACTGGTCTTCAAATCAGTTCTGAAAACTACAGCCTTTGATCTTCTCATTGACAGAGGACCAGATCAACTTATCATATTTTGTTTTTTTCCAGGGTCCTCAAGGTCCCATTGGCCCTACTGGCCTTGCAGGAGCAAGGGGCTTGCCTGTGAGTATTGTTTTCCAATTGTCTAGCTTTAGCTTTTCCTGATTTCCCATAAAACATTGTAGAATTCTTCCAGAATCAAAAGCAATCTGCAAGACTGAAGCTGTATGATTGCTATATGTATCCAGAAGAATTTATTTCATTTTGTGTGATTAGCACAATGACTAAATACTACAGGGACCACTTCATGTTTGCAAAGTTAATTGGCAAAGGAGGTCTGGCTCTTAAAATGTGAGCCCCTGCCATCTAAATAAAAATATTACAGGAACAGAGGCCAAGAGCAGGCATGGACACACATATGTTTGTGTGATTCTTGAATAGATACCTCTTGTTCCTTGTACAGAAGCACTTTGCATATTTCTCTGCAGCAGAGTAGATTGTCATTGCCTTTAATTTCTAAATGGGATGAGAGTCATTCTGGGAATCAAATAAAGATGTTTCAAATCCATGAAGAGGATTCCTTCCTCTCCCAGATAAAACTGAGAAGCAATATAAGATCTCAGAAAACATGGCTGTTTCTTTAATGTTCACATCTTAAAATAACATGTTACAAATGCATACATTATTTCTAAAATTGAAATAACTTTTTATGTGAGATACATAAAATACATTAGAACTCCAAGATCTATTAATTATTTCCCCCAGAAGAGGGAGTCAAAGGACCTCTTTCTCATTTATCATGCAACATCACTCTCATGGTGACACCACATACCAGAGAGCATTCTGCCACTGTCAACCTTTGGACACCACATACCAGAGAGCATTCTGCCACTTGTCAAAAATTGAGACCATGTCATAGCTTGCCTAATCATAAAACATCTGCCATGGTATATGCAACCGAAATATACAACCATTCCGAGACATCTTTTCTAGCTCCCAAGATACTTTCTACTTTTTCACGACCATCACCATCACCACCCCAGTTTTCCTTTACTCTCCTTTTTTTTCCTAAGAAAGTGGATACAGTTCTAAACAAATCACCTAGAACCATCATTTTCTCCCCTAAGAATGCTCATAAAGCCCTCTCTTGATCCTGGAGGAATTTTTATAGATAAAAATTATGCTGGAGGTTATTTTTTTACACTGTGACATACTACTATCTAATTTTATTTTCTTATATTGAAGAAAGATGTCTGTGTGCATATTGAGACCCAGGAGCATTTATCTGCTTGTTCTGATATAAACATTTGCCACTAACAAAAGACCAAAGCACTACAGCCCTCTGTTTTAACTTGTACACATCAAGTTAATCTCTGTTTCTGTCCAAAGGGTCCAAATCTAAATGACCCACATTCACATAAATCAATACTAAGTCCAGTGGTATAAGGGGCTACGATAGCTCAGCAGTTAAGATGCTGGGTTTAAGACTCGAGCATTGCATGACAGGCTGAACCCTTGCCCTAGGTCCTCCCAATCCAGCAGTTTGAAAGATGTAAATGAGAGTAGATAAATAGGTACCAGTTTGGTGGGAAGATGACAGTACTCCATGATGTCATGCTGACCACAGGACCATGGAAACATCTTTAGACAAATGCTGGCTCAATGGCCCTTGAAATGGTAATGAGCACCACCCCCTATGGCTGCAAGGCTAGCAGAGTAAAATCCGCAGGGACTCCTTACCAGTGGTATAAACATGATTCAGTACCCCTAAATTAAACTTAAAGGAACCAAAGTTTTTCTAGTTTAATCTCTATAATTAGCACTGTATCCATTAAGGCAGGTGATTGGAATCTGGGTGAGGGTTGATGTCATAACATCTTTTACAAGGAACACAGGAGCTTTCTGACATCAGAACATAACAACCAGAACTATCAATCCTGCTTGCTAAGCTTGGAGTGGACTCTTGTCAAAAGAAAGTTAATTATTCATATTCTCTAGCATGCAAATATATAAAATTCTGTGGAGTAACACTACCGTCATCCCCTATATTCTGTGGCAAACAAGCTTCTCTGATTCTCTAGTTTTGAAGATGGTTTGTTTTTACATTTATAGGGTCCGCAAGGTCCTCGTGGTGACAAAGGTGAAGCTGGAGAGGCAGGAGAACGAGGTCTGAAAGGTCATCGAGGATTCACTGGCCTGCAGGGTCTCCCTGGCCCTCCTGTAAGTTTTGATTTCAACATGGCTCTTGGCAGGATTCAGCCCTGAAGCTCTGTTCTTGGCCTTGCCGCAGATTGGGAATGTTCCTCTGTTCCTCTGTTGTCACAAGGATAAGAAACAACTTATGAAGCAACGTGTATTGCTCTCTACTAAGATTTCATAAAGACAGTAACTTGTAATATGACTTATGAACTGAAATTCTGCAGAGTAAATAACTCGTAGTTAGGCTTGGGAATTTCAAATTATCTTTGAAAACTAATCAGAGGATTGCCAGTCAAGAAGACAGTTATCATTAGACAATTTTGCTCCCTACTAACAGCTGTTTCCAATGATATAGCTTCAGGATATTTATATCTACAGGATGAGTTTGTACCTTGTAAATCTCAGGCTGTCCTTCAACAGGCAGATGCAGAGAGGATCACTGCCATGTCCAGAGGACCATGAATCAGAAAGCATAAGGAAGAGAGCTCCATGTTGTAGAAACTATTTGGGCTGTTCTGCAGAGAAGCTATAATGCAAAAGTTCAGATTTAACTATGCAGCTGTTTCCCTTCTTCCTTAGGGTCCTTCTGGAGATCAAGGTACTTCTGGTCCTGCTGGTCCCTCTGGTCCCAGGGTAAGTAATATGACTAGGATACTTCAAAAAAAGCTCATTTTGTCAATGATTCCTCAAATAGCTCATGGTTTATTATATTATTTAATTATTAAAATTATTCACTGCTCAACTCACTATAAGCAAGTTGGGTGGCTTACAATAAAATACTGGTAGAATATATACAGTATGTCAAATAAATACAATAAAAATAAAAAGTAAAAAAGATATACAAGATTGTGGGGGGATAAAGTGGAAGCAGGGCTGTCAATCTAATAGCTACCCCCTAGATGACACATGGCTACCCAACTCTCAACCAACCCACAGAGCCATGTTTTTAGGCCTTTCCAGAAGGCCAGAAAAGTGGGGGCTGATCTCACCTCAGGTGGAATCTGAGATGATTTGGAATTATCTCAGATTCTGAGAACTTTGGAATGTTCCAAAATGTGGCACCATGGCAGAAAAGGGCCTTCTTCTGGACCTGCCAGCTGAAATTCCCTGGCCTTTACTGCCAGCACGGAAGGGTTGGGCCAAACACATTGGGGTAAGATGGTCCCTTCAGTAACCTGGACCCATGCCATGAAGGGCTTTATAGGTGATAATCAACACCTTGAGTTGCACCCAGAAGCTGACCAGCAACCAGTGCAACTCACACAACAGTGGTGTCACACAGGTTGCCCTTGAAACCCCAAGAACTGTCCATGCAGCTTCACTCTGTACCAGCTGTAGCTTCCAGATGCTCTTCAAGGTAGCCCCATGTAGAGCTTATTGCAGAAATCCACGTAAGAGATGACTAGGGCATGAGTGACCAAACACAGGTTTAATGTGTGTTCACTCTGCTGCATGAATTCTTGATTCATCAGGCATAATGCTATGAGTTGCAGAATTTAATTTTTTCCAGTTGACAGAATTTGACATAAAGTTATAGGTTCTGAATTATTAGTGTTGATTAGTTTAGGGAGTAGGCACAAGCAACTCCGAACTAGTCAAAATGGAGTGGTAGACCTTTTGTTCCTTCCAATCTCTTCCTGACTCATGTCATAAGGGCTGGGGAGTTTCTACCTTATATGGAGCATGCCAGATTGAGGAAAATTCTTAAACTGCAATCTTGCAGTAGAAACTTGGAAGCATCAATGAGATTGATTGACTGACTGATTAATTGAGTGAACAAATGTATGTTGCAGCCCTGCAGTTCTTTCCCTTGTACATTTCTTATGTAGGCAGCATTCATGGGCATCTGATTCTCACTTGCAATTTTTGGTTTTCTCTAGGGTCCCCAAGGTCCTGTTGGTCCCTCTGGCAAAGATGGCTCTAATGGAATGCCTGGCCCCATTGGCCCTCCTGGTCCTCGTGGTCGTAGTGGAGAAACTGGTCCAGCTGTAAGTAACTCAAAAAAAAGCTATAAATAATGGAAGTAAAGAAATACATTATATTCAGTATATTGGCATTTTTTTCCTTAAACTTAAGCACAAGGTGTTTTGAAATAATTTTATTATTCTTTGAACAAAAAATACACCAACTCCATAATATGATGAAATATTTGTATTTATTTGCTTGTTACTTGTTATATTTATAAACCATGTCATTCCAAAAGGCATTTTAATTAGAGAACAGCAATTACAGGGCATAGCATATTGAGCTTGGTTTTAACCATAAATTGTTTGAAAAAGCTAGAAAGAAATCTTGCAAATAAGCAAAGTAACCATGGCTTGTCTAGTCAATTTCTGGTTTGTGCTTGCTTCTCTTTTTTAAGCTGTATTTGTCTTTTACTTCCCTGACTTGATTCAAGACTTGGGTGATGCACAGATTCAAATGAGATAAGCCAGAAAAACAACAAAAAGCCATTATCTATTCATTTGCACATCATGCTGAGCTAGAGTTATAGCCAATCAGCAAATAACCCCTCTTCTTTTAGTTTTAAATTGTGAGTTGGCTGCCTGAAAACACATGATTTATTCTCTGATTGTATTTGGTAGAACAAGCTAAAAACAAAGCAAACGCTTCATGGTGTGGTATTTGAAAAGGCAGGCTAATGCATTCTCCTGACTCAAGAACAGTGTTAAGTGTTTAGACTTAAATGATGCAGTTCTGGCTTTAGTGGTGTTATAAGGTTACAAGAATTTCTCCAACTGCCCATTGAACACCTTCACTCCCAAGATAAAATTAACAGTCCTAATGAGGGGTTGGGCCTCTGGTGCTTGTGCAAGTATAGCAACTCAAGACTGGTTCCCTGCTTCATCTCTGGCTCTGTCCTTCCAACAAGACCACTAAAAGCTACCTTAGTCCACGTTTGCTCCTTTCAAGGCTACCTAAGGAAGCTGTAAAGAGCCCTACCAGTGTAGGAGATATTTGTGTTCTAAGGCAAATCTGTTAGGACCATCTCCTTTCTTCTTCTCTGATAGGGTCCTCCTGGCAACCCAGGCCCTCCTGGTCCTCCTGGCCCCCCTGGAACTGGTATCGATATGTCAGCCTTCGCTGGCCTTGGCCAGACTGAGAAAGGCCCTGATCCAATACGCTACATGAGATCTGATCAAGCTTTCAGCAACTTGAGGCAACATGATGTTGAAGTTGATGCCACCCTGAAAAGTCTCAACAACCAGATTGAAAGCATTCGAAGCCCTGAGGGCAGTAAGAAGAACCCAGCGCGAACCTGCCGTGACCTCAAACTATGCCACCCTGAATGGAAGAGTGGTGAGTCTCCAGGCAGAGTGTCCCTACCTAATTTGGGCTGGACAGTGGTACTTTCAGATTAGTTGTGTAAAACTTAACACCCAGAGAGAACATAATTCCCACTCAAGCCCACTAAATGGTCCTCACAACAAGACTGGCTTGGATATTTTTGATTCCCGTCATTGAAAAATATGGGATAAATCAGTTTGATCCACATCTTTGAAGATATGGGAGATATTGTGGATTGTAAATGTGGGCATATTCCTTACCCCAAATACACTAGAAACCACACTGTAATGGAGGAGATGAGAAAAAACAGCATTATGTCTCAGACCTCAGATACACAATCTGTTATCAGAATGAATCAAGCAACTACAGTCAAAACATTAATTACCATTTATTATGGAATCTTTAATCATTAAATACTGTAGTAGTGATGCTCATAATATTTCCTTCCCATATGTAGTCAGTAAACATTAGGGGTATATTTATAAATTAATATAATTGGATGAAGATAAACCTTTCACAAACCTTAGAAATTTATCCTTCTTCATAATTTCCAGAGTTGGTTGATTAATAACTTTCAGCATGTATTGTTTTACTTTTTACATTCATGGCCTAGTTATTAATAAATTCCATTCTACTGGAAAATTCTAATTCTATTCTAATATGATTAGTTAGATGTCTGATGCACAAGGTGCCTTTGGATAAGAAAATGGCCTGTGCAGGAAGTCTATTATGACCATGTGAGAAAAGCAGAGAGATGGGATAGATAGGTAGGTAGGCAGGTATATGTACATAAAAGAGAGGGAGGCATAACACACTGTTGTAACTGCTTTTGTTTCACTTTTACAGGTGATTATTGGATTGATCCCAACCAGGGCTGCACTTTGGATGCCATAAAAGTTTTCTGCAACATGGAGACTGGTGAGTCCTGCGTCTATCCAAAGCCTAAGAGCATTCCCAGAAAGAATTGGTGGACTAGCAAGAACAAGGAGAAAAAGCATATCTGGTTTGGAGAAAGCATCAATGGAGGTTTTCATGTAAGTAGACAAAATCAATAACTGCTCTTGAATTAGACTGATTCTGAGACAGTACTAAATGTTGACCCAATTTTCTGTGAGCATCCCAGTTCCCTTTCTGAGCTTTTCTTTGTTAACAAACACAACTTCAGCTTTTCTGTGACACTGTGTGAAGCAAGAATTCCGAATCGCATAGTCTTAAATGCTTATAGAATTATTCAAATTTCATTTACTTTTGCAAATTCAAAACTGGAAAATTATTGTGCCAATTTCACTTCTAAAATTTGCTTTAGGATTAAGTTTAAGATACTGGATTTCACATTCAGTGGTTGGATTGGCATAACACACCTAAATGGATCATTTAAACACTCAGTAATGGTTCACGCAACATGCTAGACCTGGGGTATCCAACTTTGGCAACTTTAAAATGTATGGACTTCAGTTCCCAGAGCTATGCTGACAGAGGAATTCTGTCATTACCAGCCACTTCACATATGTGAAACAAGCATAGAAAAGTTTTAATCGCAATGTTCCACTTTATAGCATTCTTGCTGCAATTTTCAATTGCAATTTTAAATCTAAATTAATTGACAGGAAAGAATCTGCTCAAGGGACATCACATTTTGGGGGTGAGAATATGTTTTGCTTTTATATACTATATAGCTTTCTTATGAATTGTCATGAATCTTTAGAAAATCAGTAGTATAGAAGTCTTGCGGGGAGAGTGGTAGGTATCAAGGGAAATGTCTATGGACATGTTGGTACCTACAGATGTTGGGAAGGACTTGGAAGATCCTCAATCAGGAAAGACTCTTACCTGATGATCGAGGAGAAAGTCACCATCTCTAAATCTCACCACTTCATTGCATTGCTGGTGGTGGTGAGTAACCATGTAGAGTAACTGGAACTCATGAAAAAATGAGATATAAATGGAATACATAAATAAAATGCCTGAATGGGTCTTGGTCTAATGCCAACAAGCAGTTCTTAATCCACAGCCTCAATATTCAGCTTCCCTTTGGGAACTGTTCCCACGCTTTGTCCATATAACCCATATATACGTCCTGCTCCTTCTCCCTTGGCTCTTTTTGATGTTCTGATGGCTTTACCTTGTCCTTTTCCAGTTTAGCTACGGAGATGACAACCTGGCTCCCAACACTGCCAACATCCAGATGACTTTCCTGCGACTCTTGTCTTCTGAAGGTTCACAAAATCTCACCTACCACTGCAAGAACAGTATTGCCTACATGGATGCAGCATCTGGCAATCTTAAGAAAGCTCTCCTGATACAGGGATCCAATGATGTGGAGATAAGAGCTGAAGGCAATAGCAGGTTTACCTATACTACCTTGCAGGATGGATGTACTGTAAGTAGAAAAACAGCAATCATGGTTTATTGGGGACCCTTTGATCCTAATTGGGTGCCATTCCTTCATTCTGGAGAGTATAAAGTGGGGAAAAATTATAGCAGTATTATCTGTGAAGGACACATTTCTAATTATGATTTTATGCACAATTTTAAAATAATTTTTGAGCTCCGGTCGTGATGATTTGTTAACTGAAAAAAAATGGGCTTCTGCAGGTTGTACCAAGAAAGTAAATATAAATATTACACGTTTGATTCAAGCGCATCAGACCATAATGGTAGTACCAGGATTAGTTGGTGGCCAGTGAGATTGCCACCATCTGTGCAACACAGATTTGAATTTCAAGCAAGTAACCAGTTATATTTTGCTGACAGCTAGATCATTTTGGGTCAGCATGTGAGCATTCTTGAGAATAGGAATTTTTTAGCGAAGCAAGTTTTATAACTAAAACAGAATGATTTAATTCTAGGAAATTCATTCCAGGGATAAGCAAAGCCTAGCACCTTGCAAGCCAATCAGGAGGAGTTGAAAAATCATGTGTGCTCTGTGTATGTGTACATGGAAAAAATACAGACGTGATCTCAGATTAGAAGTCCCTTAGATAAAGAGTGATTGATGTGGAAAGGACACAAAATATATCTTAACTGTCTATCTACACTCTACTGCCTACTTGTAGTCAGGTGGACAAGAAATGCTGAGGTATCAATGACACTGAACTCATACTTCCGGCATAAAGTTGCATCTCAAACTTGGATGACATTTAAACTGGATGCATGGTATTCTCTTATGGGCTATACTGCTGAGTTAATATTAGGAATGTACTACAAATAATTCCTTTAATGCTCAGTCACTTAGTGACTGTTCAGATTGTACTTTCAACTTGGTTCCAGAGTTCTGATGGTACCACATAACCTGTGGTCACATGATCTCATTTTGGATGCTGGGCAATTGACTTGCCTTCACAGGTGTTGCAACATTCCAGGGTCACATGATGCAATTTACAATGGTTTTTGCCAGAAACTGACCTTTTCAGTAGTTTTCTGGCAAAAAAAAACACCCACAGGAATGCATTTGCTTGCTTAACAACCACAGCATTCACTTAACAACCACAAAAAGGTTATAAAATCAGGTTGGTCACATGGGTGCCTTAATTTACAATTGTTATGACTTAAATCAGAAATTTTGAGTTTTATTATGGTCATAAGTCAAGGACTACCTGTATTGGGCAAGGTATAGTAGATTATATTAGATTGAAAGAAAGAAGAGAGACAATTCTGAATCTAGTTCTGCAGGGAGGTCTTCTCTTGAGCACATCCTATGCTCTCTCTTGCCCACTCTCTTCGAGTTGTAAAAAAGAAGTCAAATGTATATAAGGCCAGAGAGATTTGTTCTGTATTTGAAATATGCTACTTTTTTATTCATCAGAGCAGATAGTGTGTAAGTGTTCCATCCACCCACCCTGTCTGAAAATATAACAATTCAAGAGAACATTAGACTCTGAGCTTCTAAAATCCTGTTACAGATCCAGAAGCAGGTAGTATGATTCAGTCCTTCAGAACTACAGTGTATTGCAGACGGAATAGGACCTTATAATTCACCACTCAGATTTTTGAGCTAGATGCTTCTGTAACATTTCACTGTAACTGTGAATGTAGATACAACCAGTGTAAGCCTGTTCTGCCTTTCAGATCTTACCACCTTATTATTCATGTGCCTCACTGAAACTGGAGAATAACTCTTGAAATAATGCATTCTTGTATCTATTTTCATCATTCCAGAAACACACTGACAAGTGGGGGAAGATGGTAATTGAGTATCGATCTCAGAAGACCTCGCGCCTGCCCATCATTGACATTGCACCTATGGACATTGGTGGAGCTGATCAGGAATTTGGTGTTGATATTGGCCCCGTATGCTTTTTGTAAAAGGAAAAAAACCCTAAAATCAATATTTTTTTACCAACCCAAGTATTTCCCAATCACATTTAGGACTTCTGCACTGAATGGCTGAACCAAACTCTTCCCTTTTCCCAAAATCATGTTGCTTAGATTTGGACTCTCTTATCAGTTTCTGTGGTCACCATTGCTTGAATAGACCATGAAGCCAGCAAAAGAAAGGAAGGAACAACTAATAATGGTATTATTTATTTATTGTCTTCCTAGAGGACCTTTCTTGGGTCAGGTGGTGACAGGAAGCTCACAAGCATGTATGAAGGGTCCTCCCCTCCAAGTTGCTGATGTTACCAATCCTGGTTGTAGCCAAATCTTCTCCCCATTCCATCCTGAGTGTGTATCAAAGCAAGATTACTGTGTACGATACTGAAGATGGTGCTATTATTGTAAAACAAGTCTGTATTTTTTAATATCAATTGATATAAAAACCTTTGTTGGAAATTAAGTTGATCTGATTATTTTGCTCATCTACAATTGTGAATTCTGCTGACTTCTCTCACAACTTTTTATTTTCCTTCCTGTTTTATTAATAGTGATAATTTTTTTCCTGTCTTTGACTCCCTTGTTTGATAAGACTTAAGGCTGATTTATACTTCTCCACGTATAGGCATTGACACATACCTACGCTGCGCAGGGTTGTAGGTAAACAGAGGTTGCAGATGGTCACAGATGGTTGAACATGCACACCTTCCAAATCTCAACTGTGTGTTGTGCAGAGGTCACGTCCTGCACACTAATTGGTCAATTCCTGCTGAAAGGAAGGCAGAAGGCAACTTTATTTATTTATTTATTAAATTTATATGCTGCCAAAATCCGAAGACTATCGTCAGCTAACAATAAAAATATATATATATTAAAAACAATAAAAATAAACCCTCCATTAAAACAAAATAAAAAAACCCGGCAGACTAGCGAGGTAGGCAAAAGATTTAGAATATAAAAAGGGGGGTGAGGATGGCTAGGGATCCAT